>BQKN01065102.1:433433-446538 GCA_022839385.1 Asparagus kiusianus
TTGTAAAGGTTATGCATTGATTGTTAAGGTTACGGGTTGGTTGTTAAGGTTAAGGGTTTGTTGTTAAGGTTATGAGTTTGTTGTGTAGGTTATGGATTTGTTGTTAAGGTTACGAGTTTAATTGTTAAGGTTACGTGTTTAATTGTTAAGGTTACGGGTTTAATTGTTAATGTTACGTATTTAATTGTTAAGGTTACAGGTTTAATTGTTACGGTTACGGTTTATTAATTGTTAAGGTTACGATTTAATTGTTAAGGTTACGTGTTTAATTGTTAAGGTTACGGGTTTAATTATTATGGTTACGGTTTTAATTGTTAAGGTTATGGATCCCTTCTCTCTCTCCCTCGTAACCTTAACAATTAAACTCGTAACCTTAACAATTAAACCGTAACATTAACAATTAAACCGTAACCTTAACAAAAGGGGAGCTGATTCCTTTTTGAGTTTCTGTACTGAAGAGATTCTTCCCCTTTTGTTCATTTCGCCTTGTCTTGTACGCGGTTCCATTGATGGCAAGAGAAACCTATATTCCCAAGTTAATGCAACTAAATTCTGGTGATTGTTGGTGACTCTCAAGTAGAGGCTGAGAATCAATCTAATCAGAAAATAATAATAATAATAATAATAAACATTCCATCTTTTTTTATTTTTACTGGGTTTATTTATGTGTTTTTTTTTGCCCTTTTATCATTGAGAAAATGCTAAATCACCAGAATTGTTGGACCCGGGCCCTAAATGGTATCTAGCTACAGGAGCTTATGCTTATGTAGGCCTTTAACTTTGATGATGCAAGATGACTTGGCCTGGCCTGCCCAGATGAAGCTAAAGTCTGGGTATGTAGGCCCGGCCTAGTTTTGACCTCATTCAAATAAAGTAGGGGGTTGTAATGGATTAACCAAAAGAAAGGAAACAAAAATTAGAACCGCCATTTCAAACGACTCCTCTATACTTAACATAACCAGTAAATCAGATCTGAATCATTTGCACCGAAGTTACTGTTTATACTATAATAATTTACCGTAGCATAAACGGTAAATCAAATCTACTCCTCTGAAGTTACTATTTATGCTGTAGTAATTTACTGTATCATAAATAGTAAAACAAATCAAATGTATTAAAACTTGAATCTTTCTTTAAGTATAAATGAGTAGACATGATTTCTAAATCAAATGTATTAAAATTTGGGTCCTTATAGAGGAGTAGATATGATTTTTAATTTTAAACATACATAATTTGATTTTAAATCAAATGTATTAAAACTTAGAATGAGACAAGTTCAAAATACAGTGCTTAAAAAAAAAAAAAAGAGGTCATGCTTTGTACCGGATGCACCTTAGTTATTCATAATAAAAGGACATAAACAGTATTCTGACTCACGTTAATATTGCAATTATACAAGGAATAGTGATGCATCACACCTAGGCCCTCTAATAATAATAATACTCCCCATGTTATCATCCCTACTTGTGAATCTTTTGCACATTGTAATTCAACAGTGCATTTCATCACTACACCAACATCACATCACATGTACCTTTTTTTTTTACTTTTTTTTTTTTTTTTTGCAACATGACTATACAATGTGTATTGATCTCATCTTGAGATCTCTTTAGAGTTTCCGAGTGAGTAAAGATACTGCACTAACTAGCCCCCAAATCCAAATCCCTTTCAATTGAGGTCCACTTTCTTAACCATTGCCAATATTTTGCTACCTTAATTGGATATTTATCACTAAACAATTGAAAGATAAGTATCTTGGGCTTCAATAATTATTTGAAAAGAATAGTTAAAGTACAACCGTGAAGAGAGAGAGAAAAAGCACACCTAATTGTGAAGTAGTTACGCTTAAGAAATGAAGTTAGGGCCACCTTAAGAGGCTCAATTAGTGGTAATTTATGCTCTTGAAGCTTCTCACAATTGAATTGTGGGCTTTAACAATCAAGTGAGTGCAATTTTATATTAATAATACTTAATTGAAAAGGTTAATTATTGGCACAAATTGCTAGCAAGAGATTTTTGATGGAGGTTCAACTTTGCTAATCACACGTAGTAATCATGAAGGTCTCAAGTATTGTACTATAGGGATGTATGATGATATGAGTAGTCAAAATCAGATACTATTTTTTTTAAAAAATTCTTTAAAAAAGAATTTAGACAATGTTTTTTCCCCAGAGTTTAACCAAAAAGAAATGGAAAGATTATATATGTATTAAAATTCTTAGGGAAGAAAATCTACCCAACTATAAATTCAATCAATTTAGGTGTCTGAAAATGGAAAATCAATGTCCAAACCCTTATAAGTAGATTCGTCGTATCCTCTAGATTCTATGAATTTATGATGAATTCGTAAATAAATCTTGTGGAATCCAACCTCGTGTTGTTATAGGAAAAACACATAAATCCTTGCTTTTGACGGCCAATTTGATCTTCATATTTACTCAATCATCCTTGTTTATTTTTCGTGAAAAAGAAAGTCAAAATTAAGCCCAAGGCATCAATTAATGCAAGCACTATTTCACGAACTCAAACTTTATTAAGCCCCTATGGTTTCATCTGCGAATCTATTAAGCCTCCGTGGTTTGTTTCGGCTCTATTAAGCCCTCGTGGTTTCATCTGCGAATCAATTAAGCCTCCGTGGTTTTTTCGGCTCTATTAAGCCCATGTGGTTTCATCTGCGAATCTATTAAGCCCTCATTCTTTTTTTTTGACTCTATTAAGCTCCTGTGGTTTCATCTGCGAATCTATTAAGCCTCGTGCTTTGAATTTCAAATAGGACTTAATAGATTCGCAGATGAAACCACGTGAGCTTAATAGAGTCGAAAAAACCACGGGGGCTTAATAGATTCACAGATGAAACCACGTGGGCTTAATAGAGTTGAAAAAAACCACGAGGGCTTAATAGATTCGCAGATGAAACCATAGGGGCTTAGGGCCTGTTCGTTTGTTTTCTAAAAACCAAGAAATGGAAATGGAAAAGGTGGAAATCTCAAAATAACACATTTCTTCCATTTCCATCCCTAAAACTCACCCATAACATCCAATAAAATATTATTTTCATCCAACAATTCATCCACATCATCTAATAAAATATTATTTTCATCTAACCACTCATCCACCACATCTAATAAAATATTATTTTCATCTAACCACTCATCCATCACATCTAATAAAATATTATTTTCATCCAAACATCACTCAACTCATCTCTTTTCATCATTTCAAATCACTCACATCATCGAATAAAATAATATAACAATTCACCTCATCTCATTAACATTTCATTTCTTCCATTTCATCCCAAAAAGTTATGAAAATACTTTTCTTAATCTTTCTTCATATCACCCAATAATACAATGACAACTCATCTCATCTCATTTCATTTCTTATTTTTAAGAATGAACCAAACAAAAGAAAACAAGAAAACTACAGGAAATTGTTTTCTTATAATTCATTTCCTTTTTTTTTTTTGGCCAACCGAACAACATCAAAACTAGTTTTCTTAAAAAATCACTCACATCATCCAATAATAATGTGACAACTCATCTCATCTCATATCCATTTCTTTGATTTCCTTTTTTTTAGCCAACCGAACAAATCAAAAACCTATTTTTCTTAGAAATAGTTTTCTATTTCTTTGATTTCCCATTTTTTTAAGGCAAACGAACAGGCCCTTAATAGAATTTGAATTTCACCGACCCCAAGCGGATCCGGGTCCAGACAATAATGCAAACCCGTATCCACCCGTACACAAATAATTTCCTTCGGGCCCCACATCCTGAAATATTTAAAATCTCTACCCTCTGGCGATCAGTTCGATTTCAAGCTTTAAACAGAAATTCAAAAAACAAGGTTCGGCCAGATAAAGGATGGGCTTTAATGCATAAAACACCCCAAAGCGCCCGCATAGTTTCTCTCTCCTCTCTCCTCTCTCTCTCTCGTGCCTAGTTTCTAATTTCTAATTCTTCGAAGAGAGAGAAAAGTTCATCACTGTCCTCTTTCCTCTCTTAAGTCTGTTCTTAGCATTTTGACGAATCCTAGAGTCTCTATGTACAAGGTAAACTCCCCCCCCCCCCCGTGTATTTTGATACTATAATTTACTTGGATTTTTCTTAGTTTGCTTAGTTTCTTGTTTGTGGGTGAGTAGTTTAATAAATACCCAGCACAAGCTTTTCTCGGTTTGGGTTAATAATATTTCATTGTAAAGTTAGGATTTTGTGGGAGATTTTGTTTAGTTGTGAGAAGAAGAATAATGGGTAGAGTTGATTTTACGTCAAATTTAGGTTATTAGTATCAAAAAGAGGTTTTTATAGTGCAAAAGATATGCTGAAATATTTTATATTGCTTCTAATTGTTGTTTTATGGGAGTAGTGTATTTAGCTTTGTCTTTGATATGGCCTTTTTTTTTTTGATATTTAGCAACAAACAGGTGGCATTGCTGATGGATAACTCAAGCTTGAAGATGGCTTCATTGTTATTTTTGGGCCTGATGTTGATCTTTATCTTGCCTTGTTCAAGAGGATTCACTGACCCACGAGATGGTAATTTCTTTTACTGGATTAGATTCTCATTATAGTTCATCTTGTTTTGTCAATATTGAACTGTAACTAGAAACAAAAGTTACGTGTCAAATTTTACAGTTTATTGTCTGTTAACTGGTTAAAATTGTCTTTTTCTTTGAGGGGCATTTGTGTTGAGAATAGAATTAGTTGTGATGTTAAGTTCATATTAAATTTTTGTATTGTTAGGATATGTCACTTGATTGGTTGGCGATCTCAACTTAGATGGTGAACGTATCATTTGTGTCTTGTATACATTTGCTGTAATAGAATTTGCAATGATTTTGCCAAATCCTAACAGACTACTGATTTTATTGTGGTATCAGAACCATCACAAGTCACAACCTCCTTATGTTAATGAAAAATTAATTTCTTCATGACATTTGACACACAACTTCTGTAACTTTACCTTTTGAGGTTTTTACAAGACATATTTAAGAAGACCATATTCATTTTTATCCTAATCTCCAAATTCAGCAATTTCTCTTGTGCTCATTTTGCTTATCTTTGGCGAATGTGGAACTTTTGTTCAATTGGCAAAGTTCTGCCATTTCTACGTTCATGTTGACTTCAGATGGCCTTTGAACATGATTCATACGCAGGTTCTCTAGCATAGCACGGTGTTTGAGCATTGCCAATGCTGTTATTAAGGAGATCTTTGTTTTATGGACTTGTTCACATTGTTGTTTAATAAATTTTGTAAAGCACTATTGGGTGCCCACCTTGAGTTCGAAAGCATGTTAAAGATAAGTTAGTTGTTAGGTTACGTTCATATTGGATCTTTGTATTATTAGGAGAGACTACTTCAGTTGGTAGGTAGCTTTATCTTAGGCGGGCCTCTGAAGTTTTAACTCTTAGCTTGCTTCAATCAGTAACTATAAAACAAAATTCTACAGCTACATCTAATACCTGTTTATACTTTAAAATTTTGTTACAGTTATATATTAGTGTGAACTAATATTGTTCGGCGCTTAATTGCTCAATACCTGTAATTGTGCTCACTCATAAAGGCTATGTGTATGGAGTTCCTACACTTTGACAACTTCAGCTTTTCCTACTTTTAACAAAATAGGGCTATTTTTATTAAACATCAAATTCATCACTAACAATTGGGTTTTTAAAGGTCAACCTGCTGTTTTTAAGCTATATGTTAATATTAATATTTCTAATACTTTTTTCCTTGCCAGTATTTGCTATAAACGATTTCTATGTAAATATGGGTTTTCCTCTCCTTCCTGGATGGAGAATTGGAGGAGACCCGTGTCTTGAAGGCTGGCAAGGAGTCGAATGTGTCAACTCAAACATAACGGCAATGTATGTGTTTTTCCCCCTACTACCAATTAATGGTCTATAGTTTTATTATACTAATTGATTTCATTCTATGTAGAATCCTCAATGGTGCAAATTTGATGGGACAGTTGACTGAATCACTAGGGGTTTTCGTGTCAATAATAACATTGTAAGTGTTAGCATCGCAAAAGATCTATTTTCTTGGATCTGTCATGAAAATGACACTGTGGTTTTTAGAATATTCTGACCATTCATTTAGCTATATACTAGTTTTTGTGATCTCTTACACCAATGTCTGCTGCTGTTGATTGCAACAGAGATCTGAGCAATAACCATATCAGTGGAACCATACCAGAGAATTTGCCTGTTACTCTTAGGAGATTGTAAGTCTGCAATCCTTGTTCATTCATAATTTTTGTGTACAAAAAATGAAATAAACAATAAATAAATACTCTAATTATTTTGACTGGTAACTGTGGCCTTTTTTGCTGTTGAGACAGTTTTCTTTCAGCCAACAATTTCACAGGGCCCATCCCGAGTTCTTTATCAACTTTAACACTTCTAACAGATATGTAAGTTCTAAGCACAATTTTCCATGCATGTAAATGTTTTTTGTTTCGTGCTGATATAACTTTATTTCGTTGTCATTTTTGCTATCTTTCCGCAGGGCTGTCAATGACAATCTTTTAGAAGGAGATTTGGCTGATGTTTTCCAGCCTCTCGCTGGTCTAGTCAATTTGTATGTTCTTTTATTGTCTTTGGATTAGTTTTTTTCCTATTTCAACTTTTCTTGATAATTATGCTCTTATATAGGGATATATCTTCTAACAACTTGAGCGGGCAATTGCCACCCTCCATGGGAAATTTATCGTCCCTATCTACATTGTGAGCTTTGTTTAACCATATATATTTCTTTCCTTTCACCATTCTAGCGTCAAGTGTATCTGATATCTAATTTTCCATTTTGCAGGCATGTGCAAAATAATCACCTATCAGGAATGCTTAATGTATTACAAGATCTTCCCCTTGAAAATTTGTAAGCTATGCATGCACTTCTTACTATTTTCTTTTCATTTTCAATTGCTTATCATCAACAGCTTTGATATCCATTTTCCTTACCAAAGTGTTACTACTGTATTTTTTTTGGCTATCCACCTGTCCCTTATCATATTGAATAAGGTAATTGCACCTCTTCATCTCAATATCGACTTCTACAGTTAGGGAGGGCACAATTATGTTATGAATCCTTGGAATACAGGCTAAGAACCAACCCAGAAATGTTTTTTTTCGTAGTCGGATGGAAAAGTAGATTGCATTTTAGAGTTAGGAAAATGCTTGAAGTGAATTTTCAACAGCATTTTGGAGGAAGATGGTACACTAATCTACAAAATAAAATAAAGAATAAGATAGAAAATAAAATACATCTAAATAAAATAAAAAAATCCTGCCAGTCCACACCGACACGCACATTACTGTATCTATTGGAGCATGTTTGAGCTGTCTTTAAAAGTATTTAGTGCCTCAGGCTTTAATTTACATAGACATAAAGGAACTCCGTTGAAATCTAGCTCTTTACTTCTCTTTAGTCATAATATCCGTTGGTTCAAGGCATAACTTGTGTTATAATTTATAGTAGACAAATACATATTTGTATTGTAGACAATCCCTTGTTGCATCATCCAGCAAAGTTGAATCCATTTGTTTGCACTCGGAATTATTGGGTTGCAACCTGAAATTATTCTTTTATCTTCAAATATTCTCCTAATTACTTCTTGATTTACATTTATCCCCATTGCAGAAAACCATATTTATTTGCATAGGATCTATACAAATTAGGTCTGCAAAGATTGAACTCTCATACTGGTTTTTGACTTTGCATTTAACAGGAATATAGAAAAGGCTTTATTCTCCAGTTCTATCTCTGTGAAGTTTGTCCTCTTTTCTTATCTGATTACGTTTTTGACTTTGCAATTAACAGGAATATAGAGAATAACCTATTCTCCGGACCTATTCCTCCGAAGTTGCTAACAATTCCAGACTTCAAGTAAGAGCATACTAACATCGTCTATAGCTTATTTTTATAGAGCACAAATTTTTTTGCTTCGAAACTAAGGATGCATAACCCATTTGGCATGATGATTCACGTCTTTTTATCTTCCAAGGATCTTAACATATTCTTTGTTGTAAACGCCTGAATGAGCTTTAAGAGGGTTATTCAATTATAGAGTTATGTCTTTCATTGTGCAGAAAGGATGGAAACCCATTTAATACTACTATCTCTCCATCACCAGCTCCTATCTCCCCATCACCAGCTTCTGCATCTCCACCATTTCCTGTTGTAGGAGCACCTGTTCCTTCTGCTGGCATTATAGCTAATAGTATCCCTTATGGGAAAAGTGACAGGAACAAAACCACAATGGTTATTATTTATGCAGCTATTGCGGTAGCCTCTGTTATCATATCAGTGCTTATGATCACTATTTGTATATCAAAGTCACGAAAAAAGCAAAAGGACGAGGAGATTCCAGTGATGCACAAAGGGAAGGGGCAAGAAAAGATGAACGGGTCTATACACGATGCAAACTTGAATATGCTAAGTGTTGGTAAGAAGAAAGGGGGTAAAGCTTTTCAGACAATTTATAATTTATTATGGTTTTGCTTTTGTTGTTTTATCCTAGATTGTCAATGGCAGGTCAAAAGGATAAGCCTGAGAAGCAGAAAGAACATGAGATCGATATGGCAAGAACTAATGTGATTATGATGCCGCCTCTTGCTGAAAAAATTATTGTAGGGCCCATCGTTCCTCCTGAAAAGATTCCATCCTCCGCTTCCCAAAATTTAAATTCCCAATCAATATCGTCCTTCTCAGTTTCATTTCTTCAGCAATATACACACAGTTTTGCAGAAGAAAATTTGATCAGCAAGGATAAATTGACTAAAGTGTATTTAGCCGAGTTTCCGGATGGAAAGGTATGATCTATGTATAGTCTATTATTATTATCATCATAGTTGGTCTTCATCCTAAATAAAAGATTTCAGTTAGTTTGAGTAATTATCAATTCTGATAAGTTGGAAATATTTTATTACAGGATCTGCTTTCTTTACTTTTTAAGTAGTTTGATTTTTATTGGCCTTTTTTTAACAAATGTACCATATAATAGCTATTTTTATCTAATAGATCTGTGACCCTTAAAGTAAAATTGTACCGACCAATATATTGCATAATAATGAGTATGAGCACTCATTCAGAACGGTTAAGTTCACAGTATAGTACTCTGATTAAACAATACATGGATGCCCCCAGTTTACTCTTTGACAAAGATTTCCTTTCATCTGATGATATTTCTAAAAACTTTTCATTTAGGCTTCCGCACCACGGATACAACATAATAAAGTTATTAATGATGCTCATAATGATTATGTTAACTATGATATAATGAGATATCATTAAATTATGGGATGCTTTTGTGTGTATATCCTGTCTGACTATTGTGTGCTATCATCCAGCTTTTGACAGTTACAAAGCTTGAAACTGCAAATTTGAAAATACCAACGGATGAGTTTCTTGAGCTGGTATTGAGGACTTCATTACTTCGACATCCTAATATACTCGAGCTTGTGGGTTACTGTATGGAGTATGAGCAGCGGTTACTTGTCTATAACTACTTTAGTACAAGGACCCTGCATGACATTCTTCACTCTAAAGATGATTTCAAGAAGAAACTATCATGGAATGCTCGTGTGGACATAACGCTCGGTGCTGCTAGAGCTTTAGAGTAAGTATTGTGAGTTTTTAAGTAAACTTGCTTGATTGAATTAAAGTTTCATGTACCTTTATTTTTGTGCCAAGGTATCTCCATGAGGGATGTCGTCCACCAGTCATACATCAGAATTTTGACTCAGCCAAAATTCTTCTTGATGATCGGTGTAGTGTCCGTGTTTCTCAATGTGGCTTTGCTTCGTTGATACTATCCAATTCTATGGGCCAGGTGAGTAAATCTAGCACTATATCTTTTATATTGTTTTTTTAAAGGAAATATCTCTTAGTATAGTTAGTTTAGATTCTGCAACGATTAAATTAGTGAAGGGTACCCCTCAACGAAACTGAGTGGAAGAGAAGGATTCATGCAGCTGACCAGAAAAATTCAGGATAATACTTTGTTGTTGTGTGTTATATTATTAAAAATTTACTTCAAAAGTTATAAGACTTCATGCTAAGCTGATAAGATTAGTTAATATTAGTTCAAAGTGTGAGAAGGGACCTGTCACAAGGCTGGAGAAGAAACTATTCAGGCTGCCTAGATGTATTCCATAATATTGGTGGCACTCAATAATGTTATGGGTGTTGTAAAAATTTATTTATTTGCTTACCCACTTCAAAGTAACAATTTATTTATGGGTAAATATGAAATTAATTTGTCCTTCTTACTGGACTGTAACCATTTAACTTGCTACATTTAAACATTGAAATGCATGTGCATTTATTTGCAATTATAACATCATAACACTGAAGCTTCATGACAGATACATGAATTACCAAACTATGAGACTCCAGAAGTTAATGATATTGGATCATACACCGACAAGAGTGATGTTTACAGCTTTGGAGTGGTAATGTTAGAACTCCTCACTGGACGAAAACCCTATGAGAGGTAATAAACACTTTCAATCTTTTATTATGATAGAGTCTCTCTTCCTTGATATTTGAGATTTCATCAATTTCCCAATTTTTATAGCTCAAGACCTCGGGAGCAGCGATATCTAGTGAGATGGGCCAGTTCACAGTTATATGACATCAATGCTTTATCCAGAATAGTGGATCCTTCCATAGATGGAAAACTTCCTATGAAATCATTGTCAAGGTTTGCAGATATTATAAGTCGTTGTGTTCAGGTAATTCTTTCTGTTCCTCTCTCACACACAATAATATTGAAGTATTTATCTTGTGCAACCTTATCCATCATTAATTGCTAATGGATGTTGTAAATTTTTCTCCTGATTATTTGCAGATGCACTTCCTGCATTGTTGTACCTACTTTCACTTTGTTCTAGTATATTTACCATTTACACCCCAAGTTCATGACATGTCGCTTTCCATTATTTTTTAAATTCCATGTTAATCATGATGTGGTCAGAGTTAGACATTTATCAAGAGCTTTACTACGTGATTTCCACATGAGTTTAATAGTTAATGAAAAACTACATCACAAGACTAGAGGGTGTATGTGTTCATAAAATAGAACATGGGTGATGAGTAGCTACATCATCATAGTACAAGGGGTATGTCTGCTAATAACCTTGTTTTATGACGCTTTTTCATCATATGAGATTGTATGTGTTATGAAATACTTAGAAAGCTAGGTTGGTTGCTAAAGGCTTTGATCAGATATATGGAGTTGGTTATTTTGAGACTCTCCCCCATTGCTTGTCTCAACTCCATAAGTATCTTGTTCTCCATTGTTGTTAATCTGGAGTGGCCTATGTTTCAGCTTGATATGACGAATGTCTTCTTGTATGGCCACTTCTAGGAAGGGTTTTTATATGGAGCAACCTCCGGGGTATATTGCTCTTGGGCGAGTCTAATGTATGCAAGCTTAAGAAAGCAATCTATGGACTCAAACAGAGTCCGCGAGCTTGGTTTGACAAGTTCAGTCAAAGATATCTGGTGTTGGCTTTCAGTTTGTGTCATTCAGATCATTCTGTGTTTATTCTTCGCACCACTTTGGGGACAATGATCTTGGCTATATACGTTGATGATATTTTGCTGATCGGAACAGGTGGTGACGATTGTGGGTCACAGGGGGCAGTGGTTTGGGGTTAGGTTTAAGGTTTCTTTTGTGGAGCCTTAATATTAGCTTGTATTTTAGATGGAGTGTTGGGATTGAGTAGTATTTCATAGTAGTATTTCATAACGCATGCTCTGATACCGTGTTTTGAAATAACCCAGATAAAGATATTATTGATTAGAGGAGAATACTGCATAGGGATACAACCGGATAGTAATTAAAGTTGGTCCATTCCCACTAACCCACTAACTAAAACCCACACTAAATCTAACATGGAGTACCATATTTCAAACATGCTTCCTCTCCTTTTTCTGCAAGCCACATAACAAAACAATGCATTGCTATGTACTTCGTCAAATGTGGGTTCCACATACTCAACACATTCATGGCCAAGAGGTTGAAAAGTTTCTCGCTTGTATAAATGCTAACTTTTTATTCCATGTTGCAGCAACAGCCGGAGTTCAGGCCTCCAATGTCCGAGGTTGTCCAAGATCTTACTCGCATGATAGAAGATGCAAGGGGTATGCAAACGTAACCCCTTACTATCTCACTACAGAGGAAAGAAAGCAGAAAAATCACAAGACTGTATCATTTCTCAAACAAGTGATACTTAGATTGCTATTTCAGCATTCTTGGGCATGAGCCTAAGAGATTCACGGCGGATGTAATTATTTACAAAATTCTAGTTTTCCCCTATGTTGATATAGATCTTACCGAGGGTGTGAATAGTTATGAGCAGAACTCTTGAGATTTTGTATGATTTTTTTTGCATCTACTGTTCTATTTCTTCCATGTCTTTGATTGCAAATAATTGCCTACATTAAATGAAGCATACTACTGTCTATTAATCATAGAAACTTTTTAAGCTTAAAACCAACAGTTTTCACATTCATGGAAGATGAAAAATAGTCGCAGGGATCATGTTTCGTTTCCCTTCGCATAATTTTTAGGGAAGGTAACTGCTAAACCAATTTGTGTGTGTATGCATGGGTATGTTATATTACTCATAAAAGGTAACGCATGTTTAGATTGTTCATGTCGGCTGTCAGAATTCTCGCGGATTGCGATTGGTGCTTAAGACGGATAGGATGCAACACTCGCCCTGTTTTGGTAGAATTATTCTAGTGTGTCACGTCAACAAACACACGTTTGACAATCAGGAGATATATATGAGAAGTCCGTTCGCTTAATCATTATATGCATGAGTAATGTTCTATTATATTATAATAGAGTATATATAACTCAGAAGTTTGTTGATAAATAGCTTTCCTTCTGATCTGCTAAATCACCATTAACTTCAGATCTTAAAAGATTACGTGGCCGAAAGGTGTGAAAAGTGAAAAGTGTTAGTACAGAAGAAAGAGGATCAGCCTGTTAGAGCTCCTCCATCAATGGGCACGTGGCAGTCTTTTTCAATGAACAATATCTAAGGGCCTGTTTGTTTCAGGCTTTTATAGAAATGGATTAGGAATT
>BQKN01065102.1:456538-469267 GCA_022839385.1 Asparagus kiusianus
ATATAATGCTACAGTAATTTACTGCAGCATTTACTAAAGCATGAACAGTGATTCTTGGGTCCTCCTATAATTATAGAGAAATAGATGTATTATATTAAATATTATATTATTATAATATTATATATAATATATTAATCTTATATTAATCTTGTATTATAAGCATTAATACATCAATATCCAACCTACATCCTCTCTCAATTGTAGGATTTCACAAATTCTAAAATATAATAGTTTTTTATTATTTGGGGATTCAATATCCCAAAATTGATTTTGAAACAAACATTGTTTATGGAATTTTGAAACCCAAAAAACTTGTAATCCACCTTATATCCCAAAAAAAGGTTGAAACAAAAGAGAAGATTACACAAATCCTAAAAATATATTATTTGTTTATAATTTAGGGATTCAATATCCCAAAATTAGTTTTGAAACAAACAAAGTTTATGAAATCTCAAAACCCAAAAAGAGCACTTTTTACATCCCAAAACTTGAAATCCACCCTATATCCCAAAAAAAAAACAAAACAAACACCCCCTAAGTATCTTCTATCCACTGCATATTTCTTTTTCTAGCACTCAATATAGTGTCCACTAGGAAATTTGGGTCTCACATGTCACTTCATAATCAAGTTTAGACGTAAACTGCTAACTGTTTATATAAATCGATTAATTTATTGCTTAACCTTAAAGTTTACTTAGGTAACTAGCTAGTCACCAAATAGCACAACTAACATACACTTTTAAGGAAAAAACATGTGAACAAAATGGAGAAGGGACATCCTTCTGTTAAAAATAAAGTAGAATACTTGAAACTTTTTTAAGGAAATAAACTTAAATTTTAAACCAAATAATCACGAAGCTGAGGAGATTTTTTTCCTTCTAGTTTCTGTTCTTTAACATGCTATTTCAAGATTAGTTCCCATCCTCTTTTTTTTTTTTTTTATTTACATCAGAATTAAAGAGTATTTTCTAAATCATAATGGCCCATTTGTTTCCAAAATGGTTAGGAGTAATTTCAAATATAACTACCCTCATATTTTGGCAAAATGACAATTACTCCATTGTTTCACCATCTTTACACTTAAATACCATAAGTTGTAAAAGTAGCACTCTAATATCCTAAGTTGTAAAAAATTGGCTTGTTAATTAGCATCTTTTGTTAGTTGTCATGAGAATCTTTCTAGGAATACGTCGCGACAACTAACAAAACGTTTTAAAGTGCCACTTTCATATAACTCAGGGTATTAAAGCGCTACTTACTTATAACTTAACTTAGGGTACTTAAGTGATACTTTTCATAATTTAGAATATTTAAGTGCAAAGGTGTTGAAAAATAGGGTATTTAAGTGGCAATTTTTTAATAACTTAGGGTATTCAAGCGTTTTTCTTTACAACTTAGGATATCAAAGTTATAACTTAATTAGGGTATTTGACTGTAAAGATGGTGAAACAATAGGATATTTAAGTGCCATCTAGCAAGATATTTTCTATAAGTTAATACTTATTCATACATTTTAACTGAAAACTTGACTGTCAACTGTCTATTCACAGTGAAGAAAATTCAAGACAACTGTGAGTGTACCAACCAGCTAACCTGATGAAAAAGACTGAAAGTTGTAATAGGTGCAACTTGATTGGAAGAGTGTGACATAAAACAATCTAATTCTCAACGCAAACGTGAATTAACAAGCACTTGATTGGAAGAGTGTGACATAAAACAATCTGTCTTGGTTCAATGGTTTCAATTATCACATTAATTAGGTGGTTTAATATCACATCTTTCTTTTAGTTCACTTGTTTAGTGGAGGAAACAGAGAGGGAGATAACCATCAAGACATTATATTAATATACCCCTTCCTCTGCTCAAAATTACACTAAAGCCACCAACCACCTTAGCATAATTTTTACTAGATTTAAGGGTGTTTTTGTCTGAGCATCTCTATATAAGGAACTCTATACTTCACTCTCAGTTCCAAGCTTACCTTAATCTGTCAACTGCCAACCTGTGTAAACCAAAAGAAGGAAACCTGTTCACAGCTCATCAGAATTCATTAGAAAGAGAGACATGGCGATGAAGAAGAGAGGTTCATCTAGCCGTCTGATTCCTCGAAGAGGCCAAGTGAAGCAAACAATCATCGTCGGGTTGTTGAGCTCAGTCCTCTCTCTTGTTAGAAGAACAGCAGATGCCTTGCCAAGATCCATTTCAGGCTGAATAAGATTTTGTACTGTGATGTGAATGTAATGGATTTTTGTAGTGTAGATATGAGTAGTTTTGTGGTGGGTCTTCTCATCTTTTTTTCGTTTGTACACTTTGTCAATAGATGAATAAATAAATGCCATTTCAGACGATGATTCTTGTATTGTTGTGTGAATCGATGAGAACAATTCAGTGAATATGTCCATTTGAACATTTGATGTTCTGACAGAGAAAAATCTTTGAACCGGTGCATCCTCAAGCTCTTTCACTTTGAACAATGAACAATTTCTTGACCAAACTAATTCTGAGAATCAATCTCATAAAGAACCAACAATGTTTGATTCAAATTATGAAGGTGTTCAGAGATTTAGAAGTTTGTGCAGCTTAAGACACAAATCATCTCTAGTGTAAATTAGTACCTGTTTAGGGTCTTTGGATTTGTATGCTTTTGCTAATAGATGGATAAATCAATGGCATTACAAGCAATGATGTGTATCTTGTATGAGTAAGATGAGAAACTTCGCATTGATCATTAAAATAAAAAATTAAAAAACACACATTGAGCTTTGATTCAAATTTCATCAGGGTGATCATGAGTGAGTTGGCACACTGCAATTCTTCCCTTAAAAAAGGAGGAACATGAAAAATTAGAAGAAATACAATGGAGAACTTAAACTCAATCACATGTCAGTGATGTAGGATTTCATGAACATTTGCTTGCCATGATAATCCTGCCTTGTTTCTTGCGCCAAACTTACCACATAAAAGTTCACAAAATATTGACTGATGTTTAGAAGGTGTAAATGCTAATTAAAATAGTTCGGGAGATTGCATAACACCTGTACTTTAAGCATCATGTACCCAACAATCCAGATTCATGTAATCCTCTAAAGTGGAAAAAACAAAAAACAAAAAACAAAAAACAATACAATCTTCTGTGCACGAGGATCACATGCTCGTTTCTTTCCCTTTGTATGGTTTAAGAAAAGCAACTACTACAAAATGTGGTTTATCCTCTCAAATCTCTTCCACACCTCTCAACTTGCATATCTTTCTTTTTTAAACACTCACGAGAGCGTCCACTAGGAAATCTGGGGCTCACATGTCATTTCATAATGAAGTTGATACATAGACTGGTAAGTGTTTATATAATTAATTAGTTAGCACTATTGCTTACTAGGAATCGAATCTACTAGCAAGCGCGAGGGGATAATATGGCCGCGCTTGTTGGTCTAAACCTGGGTCGCAATAAAACAAGATCTCAGCGAATAGTAGAGCAGAACTAATAAAATAAATATACGTATTTACATAAAAACCCTCCTAAATAAATTTGGGGTAAAAACCACGGACAATGATAGAAAAATCAACTATGATGAATTTTTTTTGGAGTTACAATCTCTTTTTCTAAAGAGAAACTCTCTTTATTTTTCTCTCTTTCTCTATCCCTCTCTTTTTTTCTTCATTCTTAATTGGAGACACCGGGATGATATAAACTTAACGCTGGGGAGAGCTATATATAGGTGACTTTTGTGGTAGGTGCGCACTATTGCTAAAGTGTTGCTATATAAACTTAACGCTGGGGAGAACTATATATATGTGAGTTTTGTGGTAGATGCACAATATTGCTACAGTATTGCTACAGTAACATCTAGCGGGTTTGCGTTTGGTGATTATTGTATCAGGTAGATGTTTACCGTCAACACAATAACTTTCCATCAATCTCCCACTTAAAGATTTAATTGAGTATTAATCAAATCTTCACATCATTCTTTCTATCTTGTAATCTTCATGTTGCTCACGTCTCCGACAGACCACAAGAGGATTAACACCAAATAAATTTATCAGTATTGACTGTTTTTGTTAGAAAATTTGCTAGGTTTGTTTTCGTCAAAAGTCTGTCTTGTTGCTGAATTCATTATATCTTCGGTCGATTACAATAAATTCAAAAGAATTAGTCTTTTTATAAGACCTCTTTTACACAACAAAAGTGAAGATTACAACTCTTGAGAAAATAAACACAGGATCGTTGTTTGGATCACTGCTTGCGTAGGTTCTTTGCCTGTGCCGGGGGCGCGTTAGCCCGTGGACCACCAAATCACAGATTCTGATTGAACCGTGAAGGCTTTAATGATTCTTCCTTCGTTTATCGAAGTGAGAATTTGAAACGATATCTTATCAAAGTAAGATAGTCGTTCTTCTTAAGATCAAGTCAAAGCTTGAACTCAAGGAAATCGTCGAAGACTCAGAGACTCTGCTTTGTCTGCTCTGAAATGCTCTCTGCTCAGCCTCTAGATCTTTGCTGGAAGCCTCTCCAGAAGCAGTCCCTTCAAAGAATCGATCTCAGTAGGTATTTATAGCCCCTGGAAGAAAACTGTCTTCCGAGACAGTAAATTTGTTGTCTCGCCCTACGAGACAGTAAAATACTGTCTCGGAACTCCTCAACTGCCTGACAGTTTCTTGTAACTGCCTTCCCACGTTTTAAAACTCCGTTATTCTGGTAGTTATCAACGTGATTCTCGCCCACGATGTTTCCCACGTTCTTGAACAGTTAGTGGCCACGTGTTG
The DNA here is from genome assembly GCA_022839385.1 of Asparagus kiusianus. Lineage (NCBI taxonomy): Eukaryota > Viridiplantae > Streptophyta > Magnoliopsida > Asparagales > Asparagaceae > Asparagus > Asparagus kiusianus. The sequence continues at coordinate 461,300 of BQKN01065102.1, forward strand.
GTGGTTATGCAAAGCAGTTTTAAACCTCTGGGAACTGTCTCGCGTGCGAGACAGTAAATTCTGTCTCGCCTGGCGAGACAGTAAAGACTGTCTCGACAGTAAAGACTGTCTCGCATGTGAGACAGCCCAAACTTGTGTTCTTTTTTTGACGTTTTGGATGTCTTCTTCCTGAGCTGGGTTTGGATATCTTTCAGTATTTTTTAATGCCTACAGATACCCCCTCCAAAGTATTCCAGACTCATTCTTTTATAGGGGAGTTCTGTGATACTTTGGATAAGATAGGTCTTACTTATGATCTTTTCAATGCTTGGTTGAGTAGATCGTACGGAAGGACCTGTAAATGGCTTCAAATCTTGACCTCTTCATCCTTTGGTCCATTCAGTGCTTTGTAGAATAGACAAAGTTCTTCCGGTGCTACATTTATCGCTTGACCGTTGTCGAAGTCTTGACTTGCAGTTGGAATTTGTACTTGTGAACTCAGCTTTTGTCATCAAATTGATATTGGATTGTTGATCGCTATATCAGTCTTCATAAGAACACAGGTTGTCAGGTTATTCTTAAGAATATTCTGATCAATATTCTCCAGAAACTTCCTGTTGAAGGTAAGGAAACAGTTTAGACTCGTATTCCTATTGGAGTATCCTATCTCTTTTTTGTTGGTAGAGATGAACCCGAAATCGGAGAGGAAGAATTTTATATTCTATCTCCTGGTCTCTTGTTTGTTGGTAGAGATAAACCCGAAATCGGAGAGGAAAAATTTTATATTCTATCTCCTAGTCTCTTGTTTGTTGGTAGAGATAAACCCGAAATCGGAGAGGAAGAATTTTATATCCTATCTCCCGATGCAAAGAAAACTCGAAGTGGGATCTCCACTTAGAGGATCTAGATTGGTTTGAACAATCCTAACTGTCATAATGTTTGATTATCCAATTCAAAAATGGATCTTTCGTTCGCGATGTGAATCGAAAGGAAATTTTGGTTGTGATCCTAATTGTAGTAAGGTTTGACCAAGTGGGAGTTTTGAGATGATCCTAACTGTTTAAAGGTTTGATCATTCAATTTGTGGACCTCTCGTTCATGGAACGAATCGAGAGGGGATTTTGATTTTGGTCCTAACTGTTTAAAGGTTTGACCAGATGATGGTTTTGAGATGACCCTAACTATTTAAAGGTCTGATCACTCAATTTGTGGACCTCTCGTTCATGGAACGAATCGAGAGGGGATTTTGGTTTTGGTCCTAACTGTTTAAAGATTTGACCAGGTGAGAGTTTTGATACGATCCTAACTGTTTAAAAGTTTGATCGTTCAATTTGTGGACCTCTCGTTCATGGAAGGAATCGAGAGGAGATTTTGGTTTTGGTCCTAACTGTTTAAAGGTTTGACCAGGTGAGAGTTTTGAGATGATCCTAACTATTTAAAGGTTTGATCATTCAATTTGTGGACCTCTCGTTCATGGAACGAATCGAGAGGGGATTTTGGTTTTGGTCCTAACTGTTTAAAGGTTTGACCAGGTGATGGTTTTGAGATGACCCTAACTGTTTAAAGGTCTGATCACTTAATTTGTGGACCTCTCGTTCATGGAACGAATCGAGAGGGGATTTTGGTTTTGGTCCTAACTGTTTAAAGGTTTGACCAGGTGAGAGTTTTGATACGATCCTAACTGTTTAAAAGTTTGATCGTTTAATTTGTGGACCTCTCGTTCATGGAAGGAATCGAGAGGAGATTTTGATTTTGGTCCTAACTGTTTAAAGGTTTGACCAGGTGAGAGTTTTGATACGATCCTAACTGTTTAAAAGTTTGATCGTTCAATTTGTGGACCTCTCGTTCATGGAAGGAATCGAGAGGAGATTTTAGCTTTGGTCCTAACTGTTTAAATGTTTGACCAAATGAGCAGTTGGAGTGTGAGTAAAAATCATAACGGGAGTGTAGTGTTTATCATTTTGTTCATAATAATCAGGTTATCCCTAAGAATATTATATTTAACATTCTTCCGGGAACTTCCCGTTACATGAATTATCGACCCCCAGCTTTCTTTGTAAAACTGGGTATAATGAAGAGTATGACATCATCAGTCGTATGTTCGGGTTATCCTTAAGAATATAAGGTTCTTTAGGAACTTCCCGTTACATAAATCATCCACCCCCAGCTTTCTTTGTAAAACTGGGTTTAATATTGTATTTAGTTGGATGACCGAGAAGCAGTTTATACTCGTATACTCTTTAGAGTGTCATGGAGAAGCAGTTTATACTCGTGCACCCAATGGAGTATATGCCGTCTTTATTTGGCTTGTGAGATAGCCCAAACTTGTGTTCTTTTTTTGACGTTTTGGATGTCTTCTTCCTGAGCTGGGTTTGGATATCTTTCAGTATTTTTTGACGCCTACAAGGTTGTCTTTGGTGTGAATTTTCTACATATCCACCGTTCATTCTTTTACTTTCTCATGAACGAAGTGGTACTAAACTCGAATGTGTTTTGTCTTTGAATAAAATACTAGATTTCTTATCAAATGTAAAGTACTCTGGCTGTTACAAAATAGAGAAATCTTTTTCTGTTCATGCCCGAGTTCCTCCAGTATCATCTTCAAATATATCGCCACTTTACTAGTTTGTGTAGCTGCTACATATTCTGTTTCTGTTATTGAAGTAGTCACAACTGACTGTAATTTTAAAATCCAGCTTATAGCTCTGCCAGCAAGTGCAAACACATAACCTGTGGTGGATTTGCTATTATCACGATCACCTGCATAATCAGAATTAACATATCCACTGCCAATAAAATTTGATCACATAACATAATGCAACATCAAAGGTCCTCATAATATATCTTAGGATCATCTTTACAATATTTTAATGCTCTTTATCAGGATTCGTCATGTATCGACTAACCACTCCCACTGCTTGTGCAATGTTTGATCTTGTACAAATCATAGTGAATATTAGATTTCTCACTACTAATGCATACGATACTCGAGACATCTCCATCCTCTCTTCTTCACTGCTAGGACTCATACTGGAGGGTAACTTGAAATTAACAGGAAGTGTGGTAGAAATTGACTTACAATCTTGCATGTTAAAGCACCGTAAGATTTTTTTCAAATAATTCTTCTGAGAAAGCCAAATCTTCCTATTAATTCTATCTCGGTAAATTTATATCCCTAGAACCTTGTTTGCAGATCATAAATCTTTCATTTTTAAAATCTAGCCAACCGTGCATTTAATTCTTTGATACAATCTTTGTTGGGGCCTGCAACCAACATGTCGTCAATATACAACAATAAGATAATAAAGTTATTTTTATCAAACCTCTTGAAATATGTATAATGATCTAAATTAAGTATGTTATATCCAAGGTTCATAATGAATGAATCAAATATCTTGTACCAATACCTCGGGGCTTGCTTTAGACCGTATAGAGATTTGCTCAATCTGCAAACAAAGTTCTCTTTTTCTTTTTCTTTTTCACATCTAGCTGCTCTAGATGTAAGTCAAATATGACGTTCATAGCTAGAACTATTCAAACTATTGTAAGTCGAACTACAGGAAAAAATATTTTATTAAAATCAGTACTGTCTTTCTGAGCATATCCTTTCCACTTGATCATCTCCATTTTGCTTGATCTTGTAGACCTATTTATTTCTAATAGCCTTCCTTTCTTGTGATAGTGACACAAGTACCCAAGTCTTATTCTTATAGAGAGCTTCAATTTCTTTCTGCATTGCTATCATCCACAAAGATGCATTTGTGCTGTTTATAACTTCATGAAAAAAGTTGATGGTTTTCCATCCTCTGTTAGATGACAGTATGTAATATTACTCTTCGTAATATACTCCGAGTGTTAAGTCGGTGGTCTTCTCTTACGAGTTGACCTTCGAATTTCTAGAGCCTCGAACTCGACTAGCTCTTGTACATCATGTTCTGGTGTTGTTTCAAAAGAATTTGGATCATTTTCTACCTGTACAACTATAGTCTGTAAGTTCTTCCTTGAACAACTTTCTTTCTCTTCACTTTATAGTTGGTTCTTTACAAAGATAACATCTCTGCTGATGATAACCTTACATGTAGTGGGAACCCACAAGCGATACCTCTTTACTCCATCAGCATACCCTAAGAATATGCATTTTCTGGATTTTGAATCTAGCTTTGTAATTTCTTGGGCATTATACATTATGTACACTGGACTTCTAAATATTTGGAGGTTGGAATAATCAGCTGGCTTGCCAGTCCACATCTCCATCGGTGTCTTTAACTGTATTGTGATTGATGGAGATCAATTCACCACATAACAAATAGTTTTTACTGCTTCCTCCCAAAAGACTTTATCCAGATTTGTAGTTGCCAACATCGCTCTTGTTCTTTCTAACAGAGTTCTATTCATTCGCTCTGCTACTCAATTTTGTTGAGGAGTATAAGCAGTACTGAATTATATTTTGATACATTCTTACTTGCAGAATGCAAGAAATTCATCGTCTGTGTATTCTCCTCTATTATCTGACCTCAAGCACTTGATCTTCTTTTCAGATTCAAGCTCGACTCACGCTTTGTAGGCTTTAAAGATTAAGAACACATCAGCCTTCTTCTTGATAGGATACACCCAACATCTCCTAGAGTAATCATCAATAAAGACACAAAATATTTTGCTCCTCCCATGGATATAACTGGTGCTTGCTATACATCAGAACGAACTAGTTTCAGAATAGGAATGAACTAGTTTCAGAATAACATTGCTTCTAGAACTCGATATGTTAAATTTCAGTCGATGCTGCTTACTTGTAACACAATGCTCACAGAATGGATTTTAGTTGATATGTTGAATTTCAGAATAACACTGCTTCTAGAACTCGATATATTGAATTTCAGTTATGTTTCTTACTTTTAACACAATACTCGCAGAACGAAAGAGCTACCGAATTAAGTACATGAAGTAACTTCTAATCGGAGAGAATCTTCAAGCCTCGTTCTGACATATGACCTAGTTTACGGTGTTACATCGTGATTTGTTCTTCTTTACTGCTAGTTGATGCTACACATGAATCAGCTTCCTACAAGATTTCTCCCTTGAGCATGTATGGATTTGCAGCTATCTTTTCTTTTTTTATCACAACAAGCGTCCCTCTAACAATATTCATGATCATATTTTCTATATGGGTCTTACACCCAAGCTCATCTAATTGTCCTAAAGACAAAATATACTTCTTCAATCCCTTCACATGTCGGACATCTTGAATGGTGCGTATTGTACCATTAAATATTTTGATTTTTGCCAATACCAAAAATCTCCAAGGCATGATCATCGCCCATGAATACAGTTCCTCCTGAGATAGGTTTATATTTGTGAAACCATTCTTTCCAGGAGGTCATGTGTCAGGAAACTGCTAAATCTAGAAGCCAGACATCAGCAAACCTCTTTTTTCCTTCATCAACAGTGATTGCTCCGTTGTATAAAATTTTATCATCGTCTGATGTGCTGACAACGCATCCTTGAGATGTTGATGGCTCTGAAGACTTTTTATCACCACTCTTCTTATTATGCCAACACTTTGATTTCACGTACCCCTTTTTGCCACAGTTGTAGCATTTGATATTCTTCTTACTTCTTAATTTTGATCTACTATAAGTATGACTTCCACTGGAGCCACGTTCTATTGATCTTCCTCTCGTCACCGATAAGGCCTCCGCTTGTTGCGAACTTATCTACATGTCTTCTTTGTTCTCGCGCCAATTTTCTTCCTCTAGAATGGCTGTTGCAATGTCGTCGAAGACTAAATAGTCCGTAATGACGTTGTTTGTTAGATTGATGATGAGTTGATCATATGAATCATGCAGACTTTGAAGTAGAAGCCCTACATGTTCATTCACACCGATTGTATGCCCCAACGTTATGAGTAGGGAGAATAGTGTATTTAGGGTGTTGATGTGGTCGGTATCGATATAGATTCTGTGATTTTTAGAGTGTAAAGTCTTATTTTTAAGCAGCTTTTGTTGTGTAGGGATTTGGTCTCATATAGCTTTGTTAAAGTATCAAAGATCTCCTTTACTGTCTTCTTCTCTTCTATGCTTGACAGCATCCTATCTGCTAATGCCAGATGGAGATTGGCAATAGCATTTTCGTCCATCTCATTCTATTTTTTATCATCTGTGATGTTGTCCGGCCTTGCACCGATGGCTACTAAACAATTATCTTTTCTCAAGTAACCTTTATCTTTAATTTCCACAGTGAGAAATTGCTCCCGTTAAATTTCTCAATCTCGAATTTCGTCGCCATTGCTTCTACTATGAACGATAACTTCTACTATTTCATGTGAACAGTAACCGTACTCGTGAATAGTAACCATACTTGTAAAAATAGTACCATACTCGTGAATAGTGTCCAATGCCTTCAAAGAATAAATAATAATCTAACTTATTTTTTGATGTGGATGATCCACTTTTAGTGACCGTCACAGAGCATACGATAAGCAGATACACGCACCCTAAGTTCGACTTTAATACCACTTGTTGGGACTAATCAATAGAGCATAGTCCCAGCGAATAGTAGAGCAGAAGTAATAAAATAAACACACAGATTTACATGAAAACCCCCCTAAATGAATTTGAGGTAAAAATCACGGACAATAATAGAAGAATCCACTATGAGGAAATTTTTGTTTGGTGTTACAATCTCTCTTTCTGAGGAGAAACTCTCTATTTTTTACTCTTTCTCTCTTCCTCTTTCTTTTTTTTTCACTCTTAATTGGAGACACTCTTAATTGGAGACACTAGGATGATATAAACTTAACGCTGGGGAGAGCTATATATAGGTGAGTTTGTGGTAGGTGCCCACTGTTGCTACAGTATTGCTACCGTAATATTTAGTGGATCTACGGTTGCCGATTACTATAGCGGATAGATGTTTACTTTCGACACAGTAACTTTCCATCAGCACTAAAGTTTCTTTTCTTTCTATCTGATAAAAGTCACAATTATAAAAGTGAGCGTCCATAAATATATAATGAGACTAGAGCTACATGCTACATGTAGAATTATCGATTTATCCTTCCACATTCCATATAAATTTTCGAGGGATTGGCCTGCACAATATGATCAGACACGACAGCTTCATCATTGCTTAGATTTGAAGTTTATTTAGCTAGTAGTTACCAAATAAAATAGTTAATACGTAGTTTAAGGCAAATTCGTATGAAGAAAAGGCCAGGTCTAAAAGTGAAAAAAAGAAACACTTTTCTACTGATAATTAAGTGAGTACTTAAATCTTTTTAAATGAAAAATGCTTAAAATTAATCTTAAGCAAAAGAATTATGACATTGAGCAGATTGGTACTAGTTTCACTCCTTCAAAGTGTTGTTTCAAACGAGTGTTATCTTTTGTTGAGTAGAGACTATTTTCTAAATTATACTAGTTCATTAAAATATGCCTAAAGTCTTTATGATTTGTTTCAAATCCAACTATCGTTGATTGTACACCAAGATAGACTATATATTGTTACCAAATAAAAAACTATCTTGATTGAAAAAGTAAAACACTTTACATGGAGAAATTCAAAACATAATATAATCATATCAACTAGTAACCTGATCAAACTGTCTAGGTTCAGTGATTCCATTATTTGATTAGATTCAGAGGCCTAAATCACATCTTTTATTATGAAAAAAAAAATCCACTATAGTTCACTTTAGGAAGTCCAGTGTAGTGGAGGAAATCTCAGATAGTGAGATAACCATCAATTCCAGGAGACCATTATACACTTTCTCTTTCCTAAAATCACACTAGAGCCAGTAACTAGCTTGGCATAATTTTAACTTGACACAAGGGTAGTTTTGCATGAGGATCTCTATATAAAGAACTCTATAGTTCACTTTCAGTTTCAAGCTACAAGCTCTCAACTGCTCACTTGCTGAGCTATTCATTGATCACTAGAATTCATTAGAGAGAGAGAGAGAGAGAGAGAGAGAGAGAGAGAGAGAGAGAGAGA
>BQKN01065102.1:469277-490882 GCA_022839385.1 Asparagus kiusianus
AGAGAGAGAGAGAGAGAGAGAGAGAGAGAGAGAGAGAGAGAGAGAGAGATGGCAATGGAGAAGAGAGCTTCATCTGGCCGTCGAATTCCCCAAAGAGGTCGGGTGAAGTTAGCGATCATCGTCGGGTTGTTGAGCTCAGTCCTCTCTCTTGTTAGAAGAACATCAGATGCCTTGCCAAGACCCATCTCAGGCTGAATTATAAGACTAGTTATGTAAATGACATTTGTTCTGTGTAGTACAGTATTCTTTGGGTTTTTTTTGCATTTGTAGACTTTGTTAATAGATGGATAAACCAATGTGATTGGAAAAAAGAATGATTTATTTTGTGTAAACAAAGGAGAAATTGTCCTTCGTATCATAATGTATCATAATGTCCACTGAACATCTAGTACTCTTTAAATAGCTTTTTGCATGCAAAAGGTAGATAGTTGTCTAGTTGATAATATCCAGAAGCTAGTTTTTCAAGTAAATTTATTTTGATGTTGACTCAGAATCCTTACGGACATCTGGTGTTCTAAAAGGAAGATTTTTTTCCCCCTATCAGTCTATTGCCAGATACTTAAGTTTTATTCTGATGCAAAGATAGACAGTCCTGGAGTTTAGTAGCTAATTTCTCAACCAAACTTAAATAAGAAATAATCATAGGTACACCAATTGGCCTTTGATTCATAGCCTATCAAGGTGCTCAGACATTTAGATTACAAATTGAGTTGCTACACTGCGCAATCTTTCGCTAGATTCTGAACAACACAAAAAAATACAGAGAAATTAAACAATTCAAAAAAACTTAAAAACTCACTCATAAGACGCCAATTCTAGCACTCCATAAACACTTGCTTTCCATTAAAATCCTGCCTCTTTCTCCCTCCAAACTTACTACACAAACTTCTCCAAAACCCCTTGCCCTTCCCAAGCTTCTCAAGATCTTTCTTCAAACTCCAACACTCCTTCTCAAGCTGAGCAATCCTCAACTTCACCTCATCATCATTCTCCATATTCATCATCTCCTCATCCCCACACTCCCCATTCTTCTCCGAAATCTCGCTTTGTACCATTCTTCTATTGTTATTCTTCGAAATCCCGCAAATATTGCTACTGTGGCCATTGGAGTTGTCGATGTTGTCTGATACAAAGAACCAGCCTGCGATGGTGGTTCGCAGGCGAAGCTGCTCGAAGAAGAGGACCTGCACGATGACTCGGAGTGGGAGTCTTTCGTTCTGAGCGGCGTGTGTGCAGGCTTCTAAGGAGAATTTCTGGCAGTTCATCAGTTGGCAGAGTTGTTCTCTGTCTGAGTCTGAGAGCCAAGGGTGCGACTGAAACAGAAAATTAAGGAAGAAAATGATCAGTACAGTTTCAGTGATTAGTTTTTTTAACAAGATTCAGTACTTGAAGACTTAGCTTAAGGATAAGCACATTGAAACACACTAAAATTGTGACATTGATTATTTCCAAGTGAGAAAGTAGTCCTGCAAAATACTTTGTATGCATGTAAACCAAGGATGCAGTTCACACAGGCTAATTATGAAAATCTCAATTTGATCATAAATACCACTGCTTCAGGAAGAACATTAAAGATTTTATGCTTTTTTTTGGTTGGGTTTTTAGCTTGATATCTTTGCATATTATGTGATCTATGGATGTCTAACAGTCACATAAATCAAATACGAACCATTTCAACATATGTCAAAGCTCATAGCAAAACAGAATTACCTTAAGATATATGTCAATAGCTCGATAAATCCCATCATCAGAAGGTCTGGCATAACTAGGTATAACAGCTGCCAAGGCCTGAAACTTTGGAAATTTCAAATTAACATCAGATGCAACTTCTCCAAGATATGAATCAACAAGCTTAGCCACCATTGTCATCGGCGTCAACGAAGGAGTAGAATTAATCAAATACTGCCCTTCATCAACAATTCCAGGAGAATATGTATCATTTACAGGTTGATTCACTGACATAAAACTCTCCACAATTCTCTGAAAGCAATCTACATCATAAAGAGTCTCAACTGTATAACCCAAGTTTGGTATCAAAATGTCTTCTACCGTTGCTTCATCCAATTGTGCACCAACCCTTTTCTCTAAATTCTCCCAACACGAAGGATTAGCGTGTAATATCATAGCAGCTCGAAGCAAACATACTAGAAATCTTGTAGGATTTACCCCCTTTTCGGTTGGTAACAATTCGACTAACTCATGAATGATAACTCTCTGCTCAGTTTCAGACTGAGCTGAAATTGCGTTTGCTTGCATAGTGTTCAGCGTCGGTATGTGCTTTATCGCATAATCCTTCAAAGATCCAGAGACAATTTCAGGTTTCATTCCTTTCGATTTTATTGCCAAAATTAGTCTTTTATATAGAGGTAGGCTTAGAAGTGAAACATCTTCATACCACCAATCAGCCTTTGGTGATCTCTGCTTGTCTCCAATAGCATCAATCCCATTCCACATAACCCTACCATTAGTCGCCGAGCAAACAAAAGGCCAGCCAAAAATAGTAGGATCAGCACAAGCTTTCACAGCTAAAGAATCAATGCATCTCGATATTATCTGGAGATCTTCAGAATGAGGGAGAAAAGATTGACAGGTTTCAAGAATTCGCAATGACTCTTTCCAGTTGTGTTCAAAGACTTCAGTGATGAAATGTTCGGTTTGTTTGATGAGATTTTCTTCTAAATATGCTTCGGTCATGACGAGATGCTCTGCTGCACATCTCACAGAGACGACATTGAGAGTGTTGAGCTCAAATTTGACGTCGTAGCAGAACTTTGCTACGTGTTCAAAGGCTTTGGGGCCACCGGGGAGATCATGAAGCTGAAGAATGCAACCTTTTCCATCTTCGCTTTGATGGTCATTGATCATGTTTTGCAGGAGACCGCTCCTGCGCAGCAATGGGAACTGCATGAAAGAAATATTAGCACATAAAAGCCATATTGGCACTCATATTCAAAGAAGTTCAATAAAAATAAGCCTAGATTACTTATTATCGAAACCAGGAAAAAAAATGAAGATTTAAAGGAACAAATTTGAAGAATACAACCAGGGACTTGGACTTCCACAATTCATTAACACATAAAAAATATACCATTGGGTGCCATTGCATTTGTTTTGTATAGTAGAATTAGATTAATATGTATGCCCATATTTACAGTATAGATGGACTAAAATTCTAATGTTTCATGATTAAATTGTCCTTATTTCATTCCCTAAAGAATCCCTATTCACATATTGAAAGTGAAAATATGTAATAACGAAATTTACAAAAAAATCAATATACACAACTTTTTTAAGGTAAACTCTCGATAAGTTGATAAATATATGCTTAAAGCTATATTATAATGGAGGAAAAAAATAATTCATTTGTAAAAATAAATGAAAAATGGAATTAAAGAAGAGAAGCAAACCTTGTGGAGATGAAATGACACTTCTCCTATATTAATAATAATATCACTTGGAAGCTCATTCTTGCAAACCCTGCATAAAAGCAATTATTTCTTGAATTTCATGAATGTAATGAATCAAATTTTCTTTCCATTCTAAGAAAATGGACTAATTGACAAAGAAAACCAAGAAAATTATAGTAGAACTAATGGAATAAATAAATACCATGTTTGGCCTTCAAGTTGAAAGGCCTCTCCTTTCGATCCAAGAGCCATTGTTGCCATCTCTTCCAATGGAACTATTTGGTTGAAGACAGAAAGAAAAATGGAGATAAATAAGAATAAGACTTGAATCTAAAAATTTTCTTTCAGTAATTTTGTTGATTTATTAAGTTTTTTAAAGCTAGAAAGTGGCAGAGGTTTATGCAAAGCCCGGGTCTCAAGGGAGTGATGGAGAAGCTTGAACCAACAATCAGCAGACCACCTCCTCAGACTTCTCTATAGAAACCACCTGGCAATGCAATTTTAATTTTGAATAAAATAAAATAAATTATTGACTTGGTTCCAATAAATAATAATAATAATAGAAATAAGAGGGTAGAATTTGCTCAAAAAGTTGATGACAGCTTCTAGCGCTTATCTAACATTGCAAGAAGGCAGGTAGATTCAAACCTTTAAACTTCCAACGTAGAAGAAAACGGTGGTATTATCTCAGCAAAGTCAACTTGGTTATTTCTATTCTTTGTTCAGTAATTTTTTTTTTTAATGATGGAAAAATATTTCATGCACATAATATTAAGGAATTGAAGCAAGAGTAATGTCACAGAGAATCAGTCTCTTCAAAATGAGCTATAAATGATTAGAAGCATTTACTACTGAAGCTTGTTTTTGCTAGTTTGAATCAACTACACACCCAGTCGTCTATAATTTTATATATTTAATAAGGTTTTAACCATAATGCAATCTCAACAAATTAATGGGGCATGGAAAACCCATAAAGCCAGCACTGTAAGGACCCAAGAATTATGCTGAAGCAAATAAAGGCAATATACACAAACACGTCCCTTTGAGTGCAAAAACTCTTGTTCAATTATCTCACATGTAGAAGTTTTTGGTTTCTACAAGCTAATGACATTGCAGATTCCAGAATAAACATAGGCATCTTGAGAAACTAATCAAAGAAACCTTTGCAGGTAATAACTGAAGAAAACATTAAAGTTGCTTCTGCTTCCCTTCTGCATTTCTTCGTGGAGCTAGAAAGATTAAGGGGGAAGCTATGCAAAGATGAGAGCAAGGCGAAAGACTTGTGAAGCAAAGTTTGGTCATATCAGTGATCTATGTAAGTTTTTCCATTAGGCTGCAGAGATGGAAGAACGACGACGAAGGAAGATGCGATTGAGGGTGGCAGCAAGGCGAATCCCACCTTGGGCGAGCCTCTTCTCTACAATTGGCAGGCGAGAGAGGAAGTATTCATCTGAAAGCAACCACCAGTTGCATAAAGATAGTCAGCAATATGAACAAGATTCCTCTTTTTTTTTCAATTAATGATGTTTAGTCCTTTGGTATATTAGTTTGACTTCAAAAATGAAAGAACATGCACAAGACCAAAACTTTGGAGTTAGAATAGTAAAGATAGACTTTGCTTACACATTATAGAGGTTGATCGATGTTTTTATCATTTGTAGGCCTCGACTTTTATTTTATTTTTTCAGGTTGTCTTTTGTGTACTTTTTTCTGGATATGGATATTTTCTTGAGGGATATTCGTCAATAGTCTCCAATATGGACAGTTAGTTTTCATTTATGCAGTATTTTGACTTTTGTTACGTGGGAGACTTTCTTCTCTTGGATCTCGAGATACCATTTATTAATGAAATATTGTGGGGGGCTTATATCAAACTAATTCTCAAAAAAGACGTTGAGATAGGCAATGTAGCTACTAATGGCATACATCAGGCATACTGCAATTATCAACCATAGTTCTGATGAGAAGATCTCAATTCTTTGTGAAAGTAGGACTTTAAAAAAAATCTTTAAAAGGTGACTTTGGGGACTAATTAGCATTTGAGTTTTAAAGTACCTCCGAGAGTGCTTCCAGGAGTGGCATTCCTGTATGCAAACTTGCACGCTAACCTGATGCTCTCAGAAGCGTAACTGCAGAGTTTAAAACCAATCAAAAATGCCATCGAAGTTGTATCATCTTTGGAAATTTTAAGACAAAAAAATCCACTGTATAGTTAAGGATTAAATGAGCTTTTCACGCCATTCTACTCAGTCATCCAGTAGAAAATTGACAGGAATAAAAATCTCTTTGGTATAATTATAAATTTCAGTAACCAATGCAAGACACACTTACAGGTTTGGACAAGCTGTCTGATTGAAGTCACAATCTTTCCATGAAGGAATTACAGTAGACCAGTCGTCCTTGAAGGATGAGGAATAGAAAGACACGGTCAATGTAAGCATGAAATAGTAGTTACAGTACACAATAAAGACAACTTCTATTTTTCTATATATAGAAATAAGGGACCGCAGATAAATTAATTATATAAATACATGATATTCAGGTGATGTATAACTCGTAGTCAAACTTGCATGCTCAGTCCATGAAGTATCATTTCTCAAAACAGAATCACTTTTGCAACATCATGCAATTATACTCAAATAGTCACATCAGAGATTACATACTCCATAATTTTCTATCTAGAATGCCAAATAAATGCTGTGGTTTCTACCAGGAAATTTATTCCATCAAGTTTTGCATTTATCAGTATACCGCAGAATACACTTTTGAAAGATATAATGGATAAACAGTAATAAAAGTCGAGGGACAGCACTACTGAACCAAATTCAACTAATAGAAATTCGTCTTGGACTTGACAGAATAAGACCCTGAGCCAATATCCACAATGCACTGCATACAATTAAATTATATAAAAATATTTTAATAGTTTATAAAACAAATAACATATTATCTCACAAAAGAAAAACTAAAAAGTATGATATTAATTATAGAATGTTTCAACCCGTAGGATTAGACAATGAAAGCTGCAATTTCCTAATATGAGTGAAAAAGCTCAGGCAAGTAGTTTGGATCATATCTATTGTATAAACAATGTTATGGAACACATACTGAAATATTTGATTGGATGCCTTGCACCATTGTTTTGATATCCAAGTTGTAGAACTTCTTCAATGCAGTCTCGATGATCATGTTATCCCATATCTGGAGGAAAAAGCAGCCTCTCTTATATTAAAACATTACACTCGCCCATCAAAAAGAGGGGGCAGAACTTATGCATAACAGTAAAAGTGTGATCTCATTATAAACAGAGCTTACATGATGTAAATTTGACTTTCGCCTATACCAATGAACTATTATTGTGTTTCCGCCTTCATCTCCTGTGAAACCAACATGTAATGGCTGTAATGAAAAGGAAAGAGATACAAAGAGATCACTAATATACTCAATGATAAGGAACAAGAATTTAATCTGAATGGCTATTACTATTGTTCGGAACATTGGTTATAAGACTTCTCCATCAGATTATTCAGAATATATTTAGGAACCTATTATACAGAAGAAAGGTGAACACAGTTTTTTTTTTTTTTTTGAAGTGAAAATTTCAGCCAAATTGAGTATCCATATATTGAATTTAATTTACATATAGATGATAAGAAATTGATTCATGACATGTTTCAGTTTTGACGAAAACAATGAAAAGCTCTGACCATAAAAAGACCATTAAGCTGGAACAAGGATGCCTGCTAAATAGTAAGAAGTGGCCGAGCCAGAAATGTTTTTTCTATTGGGTTGGGGGTGGGGGCAGTAATCAAAGATACATGCATAAGTTGTTTCTTATTTATTTCATTATTAAAAAATTCAAATTACTCCCTTAAATCTTTAATATATTGAAATTGGTCCCTCAAATCATTGATATTGCTATTAGGTTCCCCAATTTTAAAACTTATCAAAAGTTTAGTCCCACAAATCATTGAAATTACCATTAGGTCTCCTAATTATCATGATTAATTTTAAAAAAACTACTCATGAGAATTGGGTGACTTAATAGCAATTTCAATTATTTGAGGGGCTAATTTTAAATAATTTAAGAATTTGAGGCGACCTTATAGCTATTTCATTGATTGAGGGACTAATTTTAGAAAATTGAAGAATTAAGCATTAAGGGATCATCGACCAAACATGTAAATGTTTGGCGGGCCAAGCGCCCCCACCCCCGCCACAGCCACCGCCACTACCACCACACACAAAAAAAAGGTATGTGGCCCTGCCTTGAGAGTAAGGTTTCCATCAAGTTCTGACGAAGTCGTAGTGCTGTAAGTCTTGGCTAAGAAAACCTTAAAAGTTTCCATGATCTCCTCCGGAGGTGCTTACGGAAACTAGAACATTGCTTAAACAGTAATGCTTAGGTTTGTTGTAGTAATCGTGAACTACCTAGAAGCTTAGAATAGAAAGACATTGTTGAATTGCTATGTTTTGCGTGCCACCACTCCATTGCATCCGCTTGATTTTCGTGACCAAGATTTGATCTTTTAGCAGCAATACATAATGAAAAGGCAAAGCCTGGAATTCGAGTACTTGCGTGCTTTTCCAGTGTTTTTAATCAAACTTGTTTATAATTATTTCAAATACATTCAGATTTTAGAAGAATGGAGTAACCTAGTCATGCCCGATGTCAGACACATATACCACCACACCATTTTGTAAGTTCACAAGGGCCTTTGGAGTTTTTAGTTTATTGAGTTCTCCATACCATTGTTTCCTAGCTCCAGAAGTTTCTACACAATTCAGTCCAAATAACCCAAAATGTTGTTCCAGTTATTATTTTAAAACTCTCCTTTTATCCTTCTACCAATCTATATAAACATAGATTTACATTTCGTGAACAGGCTCTATCATTATGACATGCAATTTTCAAATAATTATGACATATCATTTACTTGTTTTACCTCTTTCTTATCACTGATTCATCTCAAGCCAAAGAAAACACACCTGATGAATGTCACCGATGAAGTGTGATAAGAACAAAAGAGCCTCTGTAAGATTATCTGCAGTCAACAAACAAAACTTTCTCTGTTACCCAAGTGGATAAATTTTCAGGCCAAAACATGATTTTGGTATTTTGAAAAAAACATCTCGTACATTTCTCTTCTGATTCAGGGCGTTGATAGGCTTCCAACTGTGTAGAATAGTTATATATTGCCCCAGAAACACATCTGTCTCTCTTGCCATAAGAATCATGGCAGTCACCTGTTAGATGGCACATAAAAAAGACACATTCATGTCACTTACCAAGTGGGCTTCATTTTAGTATATTGTGATAACTACGTGGATAATAACACAGGAAATAAGAAGCAACATGTAGAGAGGATTGTTCACAATGAGAATAATGAAAAGGCAAATTGCCTTTAAGAATTTGAAGGTTTCACGGTTCACACATTTTATCATATGCTATGACTATAAGAAACTTTACCATTTCCATTTAAAGAAATGGAAGAGGGAATTAGATGAACCCCTTTCGCAAGTCAACAGAAGCAACAAAAAAGTCGTCCAAGAATAAGGTGAAAAATATGTCGAAGAATCTGGTTGCTGATTTCAATTACCCTAATCAAGATACAATAAAATTTCTGACATCCTCAAGAGATATCTGATATGAATACAGAAAGTAGGATAAGATATGAACAAAGATTTATTAGTGCCAGCATGTGCATCATGCATGCCTCTATGATCGTGTGTTAAAACATAAACATTAAACCCAAGAAAACAAAGGCACAAGGGTTGAATCTATGCTACCAAATTATACAACTAAAGACAAAGAAAGTAACAGTTTATAAAATCTCAGTCATATCATATAGGTGGCATACCCCGACACGTTCATTATGAATGCGAAACTTTCTTTTCTACTTTGGGGTTAAACATATATATATTTTAACCACGCCATGTGCATTTTTATATCCAGTACAGATACTCGTAAATAACTACAAGGAGCATATGCCCGTAATTATTAAGATAAACCGAACATACGACAGTAATAGTAATTGCACTTGAAATCCGGTGTATTAATATAATGCAGTGGACTAGTCCAGCGCCAATGGTACCAATGGCGAATCTCATCAGCCCAAGAACAAAGCGAAGCCAAGTCACCATTAGCAGATTCCGGAAGCAACATCTTAACAGCCAACATAGCTTCGTCAGTCAAAAGGCCCTGATGCCGTACAGTCATATCAGCCTTTGCTATCCAAAATAAAGATTCTTTTTTTTTCAAATACAAAAAATACCCACCTCTGCGATCTTACAAACCGCAAAGTGCCCATCTTTTCCCCAAGAGACAATTCCAGGGAGAAGGCTAAGGCAAATTAACAACCCAAAGCACCAGTCCCTTGCCATTTTCTGCTAGATTTAAACAATATAAGAGATTTTTGTCTACAAATTAATGCTTATTTGGTACATTTTATTTTAACTTTTATATGCTGCAATTCAGCAAGCAAGAAAAAATTCAAAACGCACCAAAGATTCACTTGGAAAAATTACAGCAAATAATTCTGTAACCCACGAAATGTTAGCTTTAGGGTTTTGTTGAGGTTTTTCAGATTTTTTTAGTGTTTTAATCAAAGATCAAAATATATAAAAAAAGTTGAATTTTTTTGATTGAGAAGGACTCACGATTGAGATTTTGTAGATCTCCGCTTTGCTTAATTTCGCGCGAAAATTTCGATTTCGTGTTCGTTGATTACACTTTACAGGACAGCTCCTCGCTGGTACCAAGAAGAAGTTGGACTGCGGGTTGAGGAAATGGAAATCTTTGAACCCAATCCGGGTCGGATCCAGAGAAACTAAAATCGAGGATGATCCAAACCCATTAAAATACTGGATACGATGTTTTCGGGTTTTGGATTATCTAAATTCAATAAACTCTCGCGAGATATCGATTTTTTTTTTTTTTTTTTTTTGAGAAAATTGGGGCCTTAGCCCATTTTATTGATTAAGAAAGTTAAGAAAAAGAGCGGCATACAATTTTTAGCCTTGTAAAACTAAAAATTATATTTTGAGAAAATGTGGGGCGTTAGCCCATTTTATTCATTAAGAAAGCCAAAAGCCAACAAGTTATATTGTATTGTAGATTATATTATCATGCAGATTGATTGTATGTTGGATGCCATCTAATCATTTTAAAACTTCAAAGTGGAGAATGAGCAAAATTTAGGCCAATGTTTATCTACAGTCGGACTCCGCATTTCTCCCATAAAGCAACACTCTAAATATCGAATCATATACTCAGGGCCGGCCCCGAGGTTTGGGTTGCCCTAGCCCAATCCAATTTTGGTTGCCCCTTATATTAAAAATTTGGTACGAACAATAACGATAAAAATGAATACATATAATACCATTTAGCGTTCTATATTGGGCTCAAACTGATAATATTCTCTTGCAAAATCAATATTCATATAAGAAAAGATTACATTTGTGCTACAATTTAATTCAAAGAAAAATACTTCTCTTTGATCAACTTTTTAAAATAATTCAGAAGAAGAATACATATAAGAAAAGATTACATTTTATGTTTATAAATTATAACCCTATATTATATATAAAAACTTTGGTTGCCCCTTGGTTCTGGGTTGCCCCAGCCCCAGGGCTTGGTGGGCTTACCCCAGGCCTTGGTGGGCTTACCCCAGGGCCGGGCCTGCATATACTGCAGATTTGATTTTTAACGAATCCGTTCTGAATATAATTATCACCATAACTCATACTGTTTTATAAATATTGAAAATATACAAGTTTAAACTTTAATCTCAAAAACACACAATATATCTATCAACAAGGGAGAAAATGTATAAGAGTTAACAACTCATTTTGCAAAATTGACTGTCAGGTCTATGCCATATAAGCACCCCTACTAGTCACATAGATGTGACGCTCGTATGTCAGTGGATTGGTAACCCATTTTACAAAATAGGCTGTCAATTCATAGCCAATTTCCTCATCAACAAAACCAACCAAACAATATACATCAACACACAAAGCACAAACAACATTTTTTTTTTTTTTTGCATAAAAGTTTAAAAAACTTTTCTCAGTAGACCTCTCTTGTAGGGGATGGGAGCCATTTTGGCTCGACCCATCGACTCGACCCGACCTGATCAGTCGTTAACGGGTGCGGGTCGATAGAAACAACTTCTCCAACTGGGCTCCGAGCAAAAAAGAAGGCCCATTCAGAAAATGTCGTCCCTCGCGCTCAAGCCTCTCCCTCTCCCGCCCCATTTCAAACCCCTCCTCCTCCAAAACCCTAACCACCGCCGCCGGCGAATAATCGTAACCAGCGGCATGAAAGCTATTACGGTAACAACCTCCGGCGATCTCTCACTTCGAGAAGTCTGCGATCCGCCGGCGATCGGCGACGGCGATGTCCTCATCAAGGTCGCCGCCACCGCTCTCAATCGCGGCGAGGTACCGGCGGACAGAGATTATGATCCTCCGAAGGAGTCGAGCCCGTACCCTGGCCTCGAGTGCTCCGGCACCGTTATCGACGCTGGCCGGTCTGTGGATCGCTGGAGGATTGGGGACCAGGTATTTGCTGGGGTTGAAGGTCTGGGGTTTTCGGGGTTGAAATGGGTATTAGTTAGCCACTTTCTTCTGTTTGTGGATGATTTGGAATTAGTTAGCGGTGTTTGTAGTTTTTTTATGCTGATTGTAGTGAGAATTGGGGCTTCTTTGCTTAAGAGATTAATAATGTCGATTTATTTGAGCACTGTTATTCATTGTGAAGGTGCATGTATGAACGTGTGAAGCCCTGCATGCGATAAGTAATCAAGTGTTCGTGCACTTGGCATGTTATAGAGCTAAATATTTAGGTATCCAAGTAGCACTGGAAATAACCAACTCAAATTATCAGTGCAACATTTGCATGGCTATTTACTGTGGATCGTTCATCACATTAGATTCAGCTTAGGGCGTCTCACAAAACACCATTGGTGCAAGTTAAATATACTCTTGAAATATTAGCGCCAGGAACAATCCTGAAATATATAGATGCATTATCTTCCATCACCGCCCCATCAAGGAGAAACAAGTGTGTTAAATGTTTGGCACCAGATTTACGAAAAACTTGACTGCTAGCTTACAGTGATTTGTGAAGTATTATTTTTTCTGTTAGTTTGCACCATCTGCTGCTTCAACTATTTAATATTTGGAATAAAATTGGATTCTCTTACACATATAATGGCATACCGTTGAAGTATTCTTATTTCTTACTTTACTTGATTACTTCTCTTCATGGAGAATAACTGTACAATTGCTTGATTGAGAAACCTGAAATGAAATTAGATCCATTTATTTAATAGTATTTGTTCCCTGATCATTTGTAGGTCTGTGCTCTTCTTAATGGAGGAGGGTATGCAGAGAAGGTGGCGGTTCCAGCTTCCCAGGTTCTTCCCATTCCTCAAGGTGTCTCCTTGATAGAAGCCGCAAGTTTTCCTGAAGTAGCATGTACTGTTTGGTCGACTGTCTTCATGATGAGTCAATTGTCCACAGGGCAGACCTTTCTCGTGAGTGTTTCGATTTGTCATGATAATCTGTAATTTAAAATCTTTATAATGAGAAGATTATGAACTAAATGAGAACTTGAAAAGTTTTTCCTTCTTTTGCTGAAAGGAATATTAAGGAAACCACATCTGCTGAGACCCTTTTTCTATATTGGATAGGGTTTTATCTCGATAAAGATAACAAGCATTCACTTGTTATGAAGATAACCAGGCTATCACGATAGTTAGCCGTTGAAAGGGAGAATACAGGGGAAAGAGGAAAGCCCGCTAGTAAATTGTGAGCTTTTGTGGTAGCCCAGTAGAAAAATGCAAACAAATGGGCGAAAACATGTATGAAATAAGTAATGATGGTATAAATTAATAGAGAAAGTTCATCTGATAGCAATATTTGACTGTCATCATTCAGCCTCGTTGTTTTTCACATTTATCCTATATTTACATCTCTTTTTGCTAATGTTTTATTTCAATAGGAGAAGCATATCTTAAATGTGGAATGCTAAGCGTTATAACCCATTGGAACAAATGGATTGAGGTTTGAAGTATTTATTGATGTCGATACACATCAACTGTATCATGTCAGATTTAAGAATGCCAATCTGATGTGCATGAGCAATGAATACCATTAATATCATCTAATAATGACTAGTATAACTACATATATATTGACTATTATCAACCGATGTAATATTAAATTGAGGAAAATAGGGAGCGAAAGCAAAAAAACAAAAAAACATTTGAGGAAAATGAAAATGCATGTGGAGGAAGACATCGGTGTATATGGAAATGCTTTAGCTAAATTTTTAAATATTCATTCTAAGACCAGAGTAGATTGCAGATTCATGGGGGATCCAGTGGAATCGGCACCTTCGCCATCCAGATAGCTAAGTACCTTGGAGTAAAAGTATTCGTTACAGCAGGTGTGACCATGGTAATAAAGTGGAGCTTTTTAAACATTCATTGTTAACCATGTTCATGCTCTCATCTGTGTAACATTTTTTGATTTCAGGAAAAAAAGAAAAACTAGCTGCATGCAAGAATCTTGGTGCTGATGTTTGCATAAATTATAAGACTGAAGACTTTGTTGAACGGGTCAAAGAAGAGACTGGAGATAAAGGTGTGTTCCCTTGAGAAAATATCGAGTGGATCCTATATAATTGACAACTGGTGGTCCAAAGGTTGGATCCTGGAATCAGTGCAAGAACAATAAAATTAGAGATGCGCAAGAGTTCTTTCTTTGGACCACTAACTGTCCACCACAAAGAATCCGCACGATAGTTTTCTATGTTCTATTGATCTTTGTCATGCCTATAAGCTTATGATCATGTGCATTTCTAAATTGAATGATCTACTGTTCAGGTGTTGATGTTGTACTGGATCACATTGGTGGGCCATACTTGCAGCGAAATCTTGACAGCTTGGCTATGGATGGAAGGCTTTTTATCATTGGTTGCATGGAAGGCATGGTTGCAGATGTTAACCTTTCATGTTTACTTTCCAAGAGGCTTACTGTTCAAGGTATTATAATTGCCACCCTTTATCTTCACTTAGAAAGGATTCTTTCGCTGGAATCATGTTGGCAGTTCCATTGGCCCTCCATCTCCTATATAAACTGATTCCCGTATTGTTTGCACTAATACAACATTTTATTTGCACCAATTTCACTGCTTGCTTGCACTAATATGCACTGTTTTCACTGATATTTTGCATCAACTGCACTGATTTAGAATTGATAACGAGATTCAAGTCACATTCTTCTTCATCCCTGTCTGGTTTTCTATAGAGAGACGTCTAGAGAGGTTTTTCTCCCCAACAGTTGAAGTCTGACTCCTATATGACAATTTAATCTGTCGAAGAACAATTTTTGAAAATAAATGTGGGAGTTTTTTGGGATTATTTTTTAGGATTAAGTTTTCCCCTTAAAAGTTTCCCTCAAGAAGTTCATTGTTTATTCTACATTCAGTTTCTTTTACATTCAGTTTCTAAGCAAAGAGTTAGTCGATAATATTCACTATTACCAATAAGATTTTTTGTTTTGTTTTCTCTCATCTTTGTTCTAAAATGCAATTTGTATAAAGCTGCCAGGTTGAGGCATAGAAGCCCTGAAAGCAAAGCAGTGATTGTTGGAGAAGTGGAGAAGTATGTTTGGCCAGCGATAGCAGCAGGCCGAGTGAAGCCTGTGGTGTACAAGTATCTTCCCCTGTCTGAAGCAGCGGAGGCACACAGGTTAATGGCAAGCAGTGCCAATATCGGAAAGATACTGTTAATTCCTTAGCATGTTCGTAGCAAAAGTCTGGGTCCTTGAAAGGTGAGAATGCTTTCGAACTTCCTTCAGTCTTTATAAATTATTGGTTTATTATTGGTCTTAGTTAGATTGTTGTGTTCAACGTGAAAATTTGTTTTTTCCCCCCTTTATTTGGCCTCGACTTTATGTAGAGTCCCATTAAAGAAATGAAGAAACAGATGCTGTGTGTCCCATGTCTGGTCCATATCCTCATGACTGAATTGGGATTTCCCTATTGGGCTGGGACATTTTGACGCCAGCAAATCGTTTATCGTATATAGCAAAGAACAAGGTTTTTTCTTTGAATAAACCAAATTCATGTGGATCCTCTGGATTCAATCTTGGGGTTAATTGCGTGCAGTCCCCCTGTAATCTCCTGTACTATCGCTAAATTGAACTTACTACCCATGTAATTCTATTGTTGCAGATAGACCTCCCGAAAGAGTACTATTGTTGCAGATAGGCCCCCTGTAAAAATTGCACTCGGGGCCTATCTGCAACAATAAAACTACATGGATAGTAAGTTCATTTGGCCTGTCTGCAGTTAACCCTTCGTTCTTTCTACTATTGAAAGATCAGCTCTTTGCCTCTGTATTTTCATGCAGAAACGTGTGTAGGATGAACGTGATGTCTTTGTGTGGACAGTTTGGGTTGAACACAATAATAGTTCCTTCACGATATGCGTTAATCATTATAGTGCATTTCTTGATTCCCTTGCTTACTTTATTGATTTTTCCTTGGGAAATTTGCAGGAACATTTCCGCTACCGCGTTTCTTGATCCTGGTTTGAGCAATTCTGCAATCTGCTGAAGAACTTCTAGTTTCTGCAACAATAAACTTGAGCGATGGTTTGTTGCTGCGGATAGATTATTTACGTATCGGCTTCTTTCTTTTGGTTCCTCTTGTTCTTCGTGGTTTTACGAGTGATTTTGTTGGAACTGCCAAAAGGGGAAAAGTTGAGTTATTTGTAACAAGTTTTGTTATAAACAAGTTGGTGAATTTCCAGAATGCAGACCAAGTGTTTGCCAAAAAAAATTATGTAAGAGTTGAGCTGAATGAGCTTTATGATATGCTCTGATGATGAGCCAAAAGTTTTTACTTGGATTTGAAATCATAATGACAGGCTAATTTATGCTGGTTAAAAGCAAATTACATGTATGTTGCTTGAGAGAAACGAGGGCAGGAAAGCTTGAAGGAATATGACTATATCCACATACTGATGTGATTATGAAAATGATAGGCAGGGGGAAAAGATGAAGGGAAGATAAGACTCATGAAGATGTGGATAATAAAATCTAAAATTATTATATACTTCAAGGATATACATCTGGAAAAACCTAAATCTATAATGAGTAGTATAGTGACATTATAGTTTTCCTACCTTCCAGTTATATACTCTTGCTTGTTTTTGACAGCATAAACGTTTTTAAAAGTTGCACACTTTAAGACATTATGCTATAAAAACAGCATAAACGTTTTTAAAAGTTACACACTTTAAGACATCAATCTATAAAAACGTCGTCATTTTACTTTGAATTTTTTCGCAAGGCACTCATCACAAGCTAATTTTAAAACTTCTAGTTCTTAGTGTTTGTTGAATTTAGTTACTTAATCTTATTTTAAATGTATCCCGGTTATATTTTAAAATAAAAAGGAAACGAGTTTATGAGATCAAAGTGCAAATTATCCAAATACTAAGGACAAATTTTCAAAACAAACCTATTTAGAAACTTAATTGCCAAAAACGACCTGTTTAGAATTTATTTACCAAATTTGACCCAGTTTCAGCTGACTGGATGAAACTGGATCGAATTTGGTGAAAAAGGTTACAAAACTTCATGGGACTTCAAGTGCCGTGAAGTTTAAGCGCGTCATAACGAAGTTGATTAGTGGTCCAAAACTTTATGGGACTTGAAGTCCCCTGATGTTTTGTGGCTTCGACAATTTTACGGGACTTCAAGTCCCGTGAAGAATAAGGCAGAATTTCCAGAGAGCATGACCTCTCATGGATGACCGCGAGCGTGATGCTCCAAGCTTCCTCTTCGAGTCTGTTGAGCAGGCCTCTCATGGAACCAATGTCATAAGATTCCTCCTCCTTGAACAGGCCTCTCATGGAACCAATGTCATAAGATTCCTCCTCCAATGTCATAAGATTCCTCCTCCTTGAACAGGCCTCTCATGGAACCAATGTCATAAGATTCCTCCTCCTCCTTTCATTTTTATTCCTATTCATTCTCTTCTTTCTTCGCTTCTATCAACCAATAAACTAATATATCGATGATCAGGAACTCTGCTTATCAAATCACAGGGTAGGCACAACTTTGTTGGGGCACAGCTAGCAATGGAGGTTGTGGCAAAGGAGAATCTGGTCTCCATCGTGGACCACGAACAAGGCCACAGGACCGAGAAGCTTATTGAGGATCCTATGCAAATCCCACGTACTATCACTCAAGGATGGAGCCTACAGTTCCTCTATGAACTTCCCCAATGATGTCTTCTCTGGAAAATGACTTAAGGACCTAAAATATGGAACCAATGAAGGGGACAGGTGAGGTGTCCCCTCCCTATTGCATAATGAGTTGGCATAGCCAACTCCTCACCTGTCCCCTCCCTTGGTCCCATATTTTGGGTCCTCGTAGCAACACTCGTCTTCTCTGGTGCCTAACCCCATCCACTCCTTTTGTCATTCTTCCCCTAAACTCCCCTTTCAATTTTCCTATGTCGAAGGTTTAGTGTCCTACTATCATTGGCTTTTTCTTACGTTATAATGTCTTATACCGTGACGTACGTTATTGTGTCTTATACCGTAAAGTTTTGTAACTTTTTTCGTCAAATTCGACCCAGTTTCAGCCAACTGAGTCGAATTTGGTAAATAAATTGGAAATAGGTCGGTTTTTGTAATTAAATTTCTATACATGTTGGTTTTGAAATTCTGTCCAAATACTAATTGTAGAAGAGCTTTGCTACAGGGACCTAAAATATGGGACAAATAAAAGGGACAAGTAAGATATCCCTTCCTATTAAATAATAAATTAACCATCATTAATGATGACCAACTCATTATCCAATAAGAGAAGGACACCTAACTTGTCCCTCCTATTGTTCCCATATTTTGGATCGTACACGATTTTTTCATTGCAGAACTGCCATCCCACAGTCCCATACGCTTCTCCTTCATCCCTCACCGCCGACCCCGCTCTCCTGCCTCTCTCACTCCCCCCACTTTCACCGCTCCAAAACCCCAGGAGAAAAAAAAAAACAATCCACGAAAATAAACAATGAAAGCAGTAGTGATAACATCCTACGGCGATCCCGAGGTCCTCCAGCTCCAAGAGGTCGACGATCCCGTCGTCGGCGACGGCGATGTCCTCATCGAGGTCGCCGCCACCGCCCTCAACCGCGCCGATTGCGTCCAGAGAAAGGGGTCTTATCCTCCGCCGGCGGGAGCTAGCCCCTATCCTGGCCTCGAGTGCTCCGGCACCGTCATCGCCGTTGGTCGTAATGTCTCCCGCTGGAAAATTGGGGATCAGGTAATGATCTTATCTTTGTCCGATTATGGTTTGGAAAGTTGTCCCTTTTCATTAAATTTTTTTGTCTTTGTACCTATACTCCCCCAAAACCAACGGTTTTTACTTACGAGATCTAGATATTTACAAATTTACTCTCCAATTCAATAGAAACATTTGGAACGGGAATGTTCCTTAGCTTAAATTTGGGGTAAATATGCAAATATGGTTGATTTGGTATACCTGATGGGAGATTAAGGTAGTGTACGTGATTTCTGTGTGTGAAGTTAGAATCTTGCAGAGTTTATAGCTTTGGGTGTGGCTACGTTCTGCAGATCATATTGTAAATTCTGTGAATTCATTTGTCTGGATTCTGTGAAGTTGAATTCTTGCAGTTGGATATGTGGAGTTAGCAATGAACATATGAACTGGAACAATTGCCAGTGGCTTTTATTAGTAAATGAAGCATATCTCTACAGCCGCTAGTTTCAAGTACAAGGTCACTAGTATCAGTTGAGATGGAAATGTAAAAAATGTGGAAACTATGGGATTAGGAAGTTGATTACTTACTGGCGGTGATAATTATCAGTTTTATGCATAACTAAGGTGTTTCAGCCTAACATTATCTACATAAAGTTGAACAAATTTGCACTCGGTGAACAGTGATCTCCTGCTCTGAAAAATGATGGAAGGACCATTGGAGTTGATAACATGTATCATCATCATCCTCATGTGCAGGTTTGTGCTCTTCTTACTGGAGGAGGCTACGCAGAGAAGGTGGCAGTACCATCCGAGCATGTCCTTCCACTCCCTAAAGGTATCTCTTTGGTAGAAGCTGCAAGCTTTCCTGAGGTGGCATGCACTGTCTGGTCAACTGTTTTCATGATGAGCAAGCTTTCACCAGGGGAAAATTTCCTCGTAAGCATATCCCATTCTTACATCATCATGATCTTGTTCTTGGTTTATGTTGTTTTATTGTCCTCCTTCTAATTGTTACTTGTTAATATGAAGTAAATTATTCGAGCTGAACTAATTCTGGTTGTGTGTCTTGCGTACTGTCCTTCATTTCTAACATACACAATCCTAGGCAGTTAACAGGAAAGGTTGGTAGATTTTAACGTTAAACAACAGTCTTAGGCATTAGCTTACAAATGTGGCTAGAGAATATAAAATTATAAATAGATTCTTGGATGGGTAGGTAGACTTTATTGGGCATGTATTACTATTAGCTAGTGCTCATGAAAGATTGTTGGCTGATGAGACTGCAGGGAGGTTGGACGTTAAATCTTATGTAACCTACTAAGAATATTACAATTATAATTTATGGGAGTGCATTTACTTGGGAGTTGGTGAAATTGAGAGCTGCATTTTCCCCTGATATCATTTGTATTATGTTACTTGTATACTCTATAAATGTTTCAAATGCATCCTCATAGGGCTAGTATAGTCGCAGTGTACACTCGCAAACCAAAATGAAAAGAAATAATGATTTCCCGAGGCCATATACATACATGAGGTTTTCCTTTCAAGCTGCACTCACTCTCTTATACATGACAATAGCATCTACTTGGAATGGCCCATCCTCAATTCACATAAGGCCTATATTGGCATATCATTGACCAAAAAAGTTGTTAACAATTATTTTACTCTCTTGAGCATACCCATCAGAAGCTTATTGCAAGGTTTTTGGATAGAAATGTAGTAGTTCTTTTCACAGAGATTTTACTTACCTGTGTTGAATTACAGGTCCATGGGGGATCAAGTGGAATTGGCACATTTGCTATCCAGATTGCCAAACAACACGCAGTAAAGGTTTTTGTTACAGCAGGTCTGATGGTTCTTCCCAAGTGTAACTAGTTCTTGTCAAATCTACAGTTCTTAAATTATTAACAACCCATTCCACTCTAGGAACTGAGGAAAAATTAGCCGCCTGCAAGAATTTTGGTGCCGATGTTTGCATAAACTATAAAACCGAAGACTTTGTTACGCGGATTAAGGAAGAAACAGGAGGAAAGGGTATGCCTCTTTGACCTTTATGATGCCTAAGTTTAGTTGTATTCTCTATCATTTCCAGCATTCAAGTCCCCATTTGCACAGGTGTTGATGTTATACTTGACAACATCGGTGGCCCATACTTTCAGAAGAACCTTGACAGCTTAGATATTGATGGGAGGCTTTTTATCATTGGTTTCATGGGAGGCACAGTAACTCAAGTGAACCTTTCATGTTTGCTTGCAAAACGTCTTACTGTACAAGGTATGACTATCAAAATTTCATTTCCTTCTCAATAAATCTGCTTTAATGAAGTAAATATGGTGCATTTCCTTATTTACCTTCAGTTGTACGAGAAATCTTCAAATCAAATGTCAGGATATCTTTGCATAATCAGCATGCTTATCTGAAGTTTGGAATTCTAAGTAGGACACCCATTAACTACTTGTATGTTTATATATATATATACAAAGGTGAAATAGAAACTTTGAAAAGCATAAACAATGAGTTTTTTCAGAGACCTAGAGATCATAAAACAATGGATAGAGTCATGGAATTTGATATGCGTAGTCTGAGGGAAAGAATCAACTTTGACAAATTATTTTGTTCAAGGCTAGTTCTTAAAACTATCAGTCCATTTGTTTGTTTGCTGAAACTAGGGGTGGTAAACGATCAAATTGAATCGAATACTAAGATGTTCGTCTTTGTATTTGTTTAAAATTATTGAATTCAAGCCCTAATTCGAATATTTATATATGGACTTTTCAAATTCAAACTCGAATACTCTTTGGTAAATATTCATGAATATTCATGAACATTTATCGATTATCAAAGTATATTGACTTCGCTAAACAATTTAAGTTTCAAATAGTAATTAAAT
>BQKN01065102.1:495661-536003 GCA_022839385.1 Asparagus kiusianus
CCAAAAAAAAAGATACTAATAGTTGGTTTTTCATCCAAAAGCTTGTGTCTAATCCCTTGATTTTAATTAAGTATATTTTCTGATGTCCATGCTCCAGTTATCTATCCCTTTATGTAAAATTCATTCTAAAATCAGCTTCTCACGAAGTCGTGAGTGATAATTCTGTAGAAAATTATAACATTCAATTCAGCAGAATATTCAGTATAAATTGGATTATCCTTTCGTGTAGAAGATACAATGCCAACCTAATACTTCTTGGCAAATCCCATTAATATATAGAAGAATATACATTTCAATTTTGAGATAAAAACAGATGATCCTGACCTGATAAGTCCATTCCTTGCTAGAAAGATCGCCGAGAGCACTCGGAAAATCAGCTATTGCGACCAAATAAATTCCCGCACCAGATATATCAAACCAGGGACCATAATTCTGGAAAGAAGAAACAGATAAGAACATAGTGCCCCAACAAGAATCTGAAATCTATTATAACTACTACTAAATAGATTCACACATCATAAATAGGAAAATTCATGCACCTGCAGTCCGAGCATCATGCTCAATATCTCTAGTGTGTTATTTCCTTGGTTGAGTGTAATTTTCTTGTTAATGGAAAAGCTTGCATCATCATGATTACCATAGCCAAATCCTGCAGACATAGATGAATTGTGAGGATTCTTTAACCAGCATAAATGTTTATCCGAAAAGGGTACAAATAGAGTTTGCAGGAGCCTTTTTCTTTTGATTGAGTCGCGTCAGGGTCATGGCTTTCATTACTAGGAAGCTCATTAGAATAAGAGCTAAAAGATCAAACAATTTGGTGATACAGTCATATGCTGAAGATAAAAATGGTTGGGCTCATTCAGATTGGAGTAGTGAATCAGAGCAGGTATACCACGAACTACAATTATATTCAGACTTGACTTTGATTTGATGGAATGTTTGTGAATACGATGATGCTAGCAACCTTTGAATGTCAATACGAGTATAGTACCAGAAGAATATTGAAGATCAGCAGTTCAATAAATACCAGAAATATCCAAACCAAATTCCAGGTAACATGAAAACAAAAAAAAGAGCAGATATAAAATATGATTTTAAACCTGCAAGTTCTTTGTTGACGAAGAGTAATGCAGCATGCCCCAAACTCTGAATATGAAGAAGCACTTCTCTCGTTTCACTTTGGGAAAGTTCCTCATCCAAGTTCATACTGTCCAGAAAATGCCACACTGAGTGAGATTCAATACTGATAGAGAATATCTCAAGCAAGATTAACATTCTTAAAAAACCTACTATACAAGTAACGTTCATCCTAAAAGAAGACCATTCATAGAACTCAAATATTATGTAAAGTTACCATAATCCATGATAAATCATTAAGCAGATAAACAGGATTTAAGGAAAAAAGATAAGTACAATATCCCAAAAATTTTGTGTGCGCTATCTTATCTGTTAAGCTTCATTCAATCAATATAGTGTCACCTTGTGAATCAAAATGTTGTCAATCTTATGATTAAAAAAATTAAGCATCTGTTAGATTGAACAAATAAGAAACCAAATTATAGAAGTAAACCAGCCTAAAAGATAAATGCATAGCTAAATGTGGAAACGAACGGCAACAACATGCAAAGTCCCTTATCCAATTTGGTCTCAGTTATATTTGTTGGTCCAAGGGTTTCCTGGTGTCTAGTCTCTAACTTTTGATGAGACAAACCATTAATCTTAGGTATTAAACTCATTCAATAGAAGATATTATGAAAAATTTTCAGGACACTCGTAGCATATCAAGCAGATGTCTTTTTTTTTTAACAAGCATGTAAATTTTGACACCAGGAACGGATGGATGGACATGACAATAGGGTGAAAGTCAAGTATGCAAGAAGTGAAGGTCAAAGCTAACGATTTGTGATCACATATAAACCATGTACATTGTCGTATTCACTTAAGTTAGGATAATGTGCAAGGCCTAATAAAATTTACGATGGAAATTGGAGAATGAGCTCAACCGCTATTGACATACAAAATCTAGACAACCCTAGGTTAGGCTTAAACTCTTTGAGATTATCTTTGACAGTCATTTGATAGGATCTAAGTTGCCTTAGTTTAAATCATTTGGGGAGCTAAATTTAAAGTGTGAACCAATACGTCTTCATGAACAGTTCTAACAGGTCAGAGGTTCTCTCTGAATGGAATTTTTTCTAACGGAAATGCTCCCATGAACTCTGCTCTAGAATACATGCTCTCTGTATGAACCATATTCTAACCACATTGTTATCTAGGATGAACATTAATCTGACAAAATGAACCATGTCCTTGTGACTTTTGGGAAACTAGCCGTAAAATGACTTGCTCCTACCTAGCATACATTCAAATAACGATGCTTCTAACCCATTCCATCCACATGCAAGGTATTAGTTAGAAAGGTCAACTTATTGTTGAAAACATCTTCCTACATATTATTGAAGTTTCTAGCATGATCACCAACTTATTAGACAAGCAGTTAAACAGAACCAGATGGAAGTCAGTAAGAAATTACCTCATAGTATACCACAAATAATCACTCCTATCTCTTGTAGTATTTATTTGTTCCAACAGACCCTGCCTAGTAAATGAATTCATAGTCGAGGTTCCAACCTGTTCTTTATACCACTGCCAAGCGGAGGACGTGAGGTAGTGCTCGATGCCAACTTTATGTTTGTGCCATGAAGCAGCCGGAGTGGTTTGTGAAACAACCTGCATTTGAAATTGCAACAACAGAAGCATTAAGTCCAGTTGAAACGAAATCCATAAAGAAATACCTGATTCTAAACAAAGTAAATATATGCATTAAACAAAGCATAGAAAATGAATCAGGAAACAAGTTGATTTGGTTAATAATTGAAGCAACTAGATCCTTATAATTATGTTCATTTGGATACGACAGTTATGATAATGCTCACATCATAAACTGAATAAGTTAGTTATCTCAATTAAGGTTTTAAATATCGGTTACCGGGGATTTATCGGACGGTCAAAGTCCATATCAGATAGCGTATATCGGGAATATCTCGGGGATAAATATAATATCCTAAAATGTAATCTAACCAAACTTAATAAAATATAAGCATACCAAAATGTAAATAAATATGTTTACGATCACTAACAATTATAGAAACTTGTTTCTTAAATATGTGCCCATTGCCCAAAATCAAAACCAAAACCAAACAAAATCTGGCTGATAATTCCGATTTTTTGAACCAATTAAATCAGCCAATATCTCACTTTATTGTCGCATTATTGCCGATAAACATCCAAAAACGATAACTGATTTAAAATTGAACTTATCATAGCAGAAGGGGTTCAAATCCAATAACTCCGCGATAAATCGATATTATCGACCGATATTTAAAACCTTGATCTCAATAATTCACTATTCATCCACTTAAATCCAAAGTCATTTCTATCCATTTAAATTCATCTATGAGGTGCAGTTCAATGATGTGAGAAACCTTTTTTGTGTGTAAAAATAACCATTTTTCTGACCAAGAGGTAGCCTGGAAAGGAATAACCTATGGGTTCATATAAATTCCTAGTGAAGGAAGTTATAGCATTATAAATCATGCCATAGGTCCTATATGGCGAATTGGCAGGTATGCGCACTTGCTTATTTGATCCACCTTCTTAAGCTCGGGTAAACAACATAGGACTTTCTTATTCCACCAGACTATAAAGAGATCTATGAAGGAAAATGACAGGGATTCGTTCATAAAATAATAATTATGCAAGAAAAAAACTTATTATTAGTTAAAAGGTAAGAGATTGTTCTTTCTTTATAGACAACTTAACATAGAATTTTTTACTTGTGTGATACCTCAGGGTTTAATTCCATTTAATAGAGAAAAAATTACCATGCCACTTCATCTAAACTTTTCCTTCATTTTAGAGGGATGCTCCCTAGGTGTAAATTGCATAATCAGTAAGGTGGGTTTCCTGTCATGCTTGAAAATAATATCCACAAATTTAGATTAAAGATTTACCGCAAAATTACACCAAAAGAAAGATGTGTCACAGCCCAGGCTAACGAGCCCATTGGCGCAGTGCAAGCCGTGGAACCCACTAAGAGCAACTCGTTGTTTGGTTAAATCCATTGCCAAAAAGTGCTAGCACTTGGTACCCTTGAGCCCTTTAGATGACATTATAAACACTTCAAAGTCCTCATCACTTTCCGAAGTGGGACTATTCTTGATGAGGACATCGCACAGCCTCCACTTCGCACATACTTTCGTCGTCGTCGTCGTCTTGCTTCAGCTTATATTTGGTTTTGATTTTGAGAAGGCTTGGAGTCTAGCTAGTGTTACTTTTATTCTCTTTATTGTATTTGCTCTTTTTTTAGTCCCACATCGGATATGGGAGTGAACTTGTAGTTGTTGAAGACCTATGTAAAGAGGTCAATTCTATGAAATAAAGGAATGAATATTTGAAGAAAATTTGTTTCATTTGTGAAACTTTGGATAATTGATTTGATCTCTAAGATTGAGTCAACGGTGGTGAAGCCAAGGCCCGGTTGCGATTCGTAGTCATATCTTGTTAATCTTTCAAATCCTAGCTTTCCCAAAATCCTTGTTCTTCCCCAATTTTCCCAAATCCCTTACATAAAACCCTAAAAGTCCCATTGTCCCGCATCATTTTGGTATCAGAGCCAAAGTAGATCAACCGGATTCTTCTCCATCTCAGGTTCTTCCATCTTTCTATTTTTATTTTTTTAAGTTCGTAGCAAAAATAAAATAAAATCGCTGGAAAAAAAAACTAGACCGAGTTTTCCCCCTAGCGTATCTCCTTCTTTTTTCCCCATTTCTTCTCCTTCCCATCCCCGAACAGCACCCTTGCTTTCTTCCCTCTTTGAACTCCGACCAACGTCGCTCGACCCCACCGACCGCTACCGCTTCCTCACAATTAAAAAAAGAAAAAAAACACTGTTCATTTTCTCCTTCCTCCAAACACCCGCAGCCAACAAACCCAACCCCACTACATCTTCTTCCTCTTTCTCTTTCAACTCACGTCAACTTCCAGAACCCAACAAACACCTCCCCTGCTCCTCTTCAAAACTCGTCGGCCTTCAGACCCAGCACCGCCCCAATCCTACGCCTCCGCCTTCTGTGTGCCCCGCCTCCTGCGTTTCACGTCCTCAGCCACAACGGAGAGCGCCGCTGCCCTCATCCTCGAACAGTCCTAGTCCACCGCACCGACTATGGGAAAACATGACTCCATTTTTGTAGTTGTGGATCGCTTTTCAAAGATGGCCCATTTTTGCCGTGCAGCAAAACGTCTGATGCTTCCAAAATTACTCGGATTTACTTTGATGGTGTGGTCAAATTGCATGGTTTGCCCAAAACCATTGTATCCGATAGGGATGTGAAGTTTATGAGCTATTTTTGGAAAACTCTATAGCACAAGATGGGGGCTAAACTACAGTATTCGTCTGTTTTTCATCCCCAAACTGATGGTCAACCCGAGGTAGTTAATAGGAGTTTAGGCAATCTTTTGCGCTGTTTGGTTGGTGAGAATTTAGGAAATTGGGATCTTCTATTACCCACTACAGAGTTTGCATACAATAGTTCAGTCAATAGATCAGTAGGTATGAGTCCATTTGAAGTTGTGCATGGTTACAAGCCTAGAAAGCCTATAGACCTTATTCCCATGTCGCATCATCCTAGGGTGTCCAAGTCAGCAGTTGCATTTGCATCACACATTCATGATTTGCATCAAGAAATCAACAAGAAAATTCAAGAAAGCAATGAACAATATAAGTCCCATGCTGATTTACATAGAAGACATATTGAGTTTAATGAAGGTGATTATGTAATGATCCGGATTCGCCCGGAACGGTTTCCACCTGGAGTCGTCAAGAAATTGCATGCTCGTAGTGCTGGGCCTTTTAAGATTATCAAGAAAATTAACTCAAATGCTTATGTAATCGATTTACCTCCAGATTTCAGAATTAGTTCGACATTTAATATTGCGGATTTGGTGGCTTATAAAGGTCCTCCTTTTAACCCTGACAATCCACTTGTGGATCTTGATGAGCCTATCCCTGATCCTTTCCTTGAGGGACCCCCATTACCACAACTGCCTCCTACTTTTGTCCCATTTATAGCTGAACAGATTGATAGCATTCGAGATGACCAAATCATCTCCACCAAAGATGGTGGTTACAGATGATATCTAGTACGTTGGAAAGATCGTCCTGAATCTGATGATACATGGATTACTCGTGAGGACCTGCAACGCCTAGCTCCGGATCTATTGGAGTATTATAAGGGTTAGTTGGAGCCTAACTCGACAGAGTCGAGTTCTTCCCACCCTGAGGGAATTGATGAGGACATCGCACAGCCTCCACTTCGCACATACTTTCGTCGTCGTCGTCGTCCTGCTTCAGCTTATATTTGGTTTTGATTTTGAGAAGGCTTGGAGTCTAGCTAGTGTTACTTTTATTCTTTTTATTGTATTTGCTCTTTTTTTAGTCCCACATCGGATATGGGAGTGAACTTGTAGTTGTTGAAGGCCTATGTAAAGAGGTCAATTCTATGAAATAAAGGAATGAATATTTGAAGAAAATTTTGTTTCATTTGTGAAACTTTGGATAATTGATTTGATCTCTAAGATTGAGTTAATGGTGGTGAAGCCAAGACCCGGGTTGCGATTCGTGGTCATATCTTGTTAATCTTTCAAACCCTAGCTTTCCCAAAATCCTTGTTCTTCCCCAATTTTTTCCCAAATCCCTTACATAAAACCCTAAAAGTCTCATTGTCCCGCATCAATTCTTTGGGTATTACAATCACCCTACCTTACAAATGTGATGTCCTCATCGCGATATGACAATTGGCACGTCTCAATATCATTGTCAAGCAACGTGGACTCTAGAGGTGGCCCTTATGGGCTCTACAAGTGACTCCCACTGCGCTCACACCGTGTAACACTTAGCCTCACATAGCTCTTATTTTCCAGTTGGCACACTGCTGTGATACCATTTGTCATGCCCCAGGCCCGCAAGCCTATTGGCGTGGTGCAAGCTGCAGAACCCATTAAAAGCAACTCATTGTTTGGCTAAATCCACTGACAAAAAGTGCTAGCACTTGCTACTTTTGAGCCCTTTGGATTACATTATAAACACTTCAAAGTCCTCATCACTTTCCGATATAGGACTATTCTCTTGGGTATCACAAGATGCAAAATAATACATGTGTTATTATCTATAAAAGGAAGATATATATATATCTAAGTGTACCTTTGCAGTATTAAATATTACACTTCTGCAATCTGGGAGAATACTGACAGACCACGAAGGAAGGGAATACGAGTTTCCATTAAATGACACATTTGCATCTGAATTGTGGTCAATGTTAGCAAGAAATGCCGCACAGCCTGAAGTACCATTATACACATGTGCCTGCTTTGCATGAAAAGAAAATATTGTAAATGCTGGAGCAGAAGAAGACTAGAGAATAAGATCTTAAAAAATAATAGATGTGGACATAATAAATATTATCCCAACAGAAAAATTATACACAAGATATAGGGGCAACTTTAGACCATCATCACAGAAAATCAGAAATATGATGGAACTGAAACATGTCCAAATTTGGAAGAAATCTTTCGAGCACTGAAATTCAATCAGGACTAAGAGTGCTGGCTGAATACAGAAAGAGACCCATCCACCTATCACCCATTTAATTTTACCATACACATGAGCAAAATCTCGTTTAGAAATTTTGAAGTTAAATGTAATATAACAAGGTCGTTCTTTGTGCTGAAAGTGAGACCATGAAACCATTGTTACAGAAAATATGATAATGCATCTTTATGTTTCTAAACACACACACACACACACACACACACACACAGAGAGAGAGACGTGCAGGGGTGGGGGTAGTGGTGGGTTTCCAAAAGAATGAACCTACGACTCGTGATGTAGATTGTCTACTCTTGCTACATTTGCAAGGAAAATAATTCTGATTTCAAAACAAATTAGTTGGTGGCAATTTGCAATTAAGTTGCAATAAGAAGGTTCATTGATTACAATGGCATTATGATGGTTGGAAATAAGAGGACGATTCAGAATAAGAATACTGGAACCTTTCTGGTAACAGAGAACAGAGCTTTTAATCAGAGTGAAGAAACTAGATAAATCTAACTAATGCATCCTAAAAAGAAACCAAACGTAATAAGCTATTTAGTCTAAAATTAACTCCAAAATCTGGAAGGAAAAAATGTATTTATAGTATTACTATCTATATGGAATAATTTGACATTCAATCCATAAAAGACATTACACTTAAGCAAATGCTAATAAATACTTCGAGTTGTTTGGATACCTCTAAATTTTTTCCCAGTGAGATGTAAGTTGAATCATAGGTGACCAATGATCTTTCACATGATTTTATGGCCTTGTGAAGGTCTCGCAAGTGGCTCCATTTTGGTTGCCTAAGAAAACCTACAAGAAACTCTCGATTATAAGAAAATACAGATGGGTTCACCTTCTGTGGCAAGAACATTTTTTTAAAATTTATTATATCTCAAATACA
This sequence comes from Asparagus kiusianus, assembly GCA_022839385.1. NCBI lineage: Eukaryota > Viridiplantae > Streptophyta > Magnoliopsida > Asparagales > Asparagaceae > Asparagus > Asparagus kiusianus. The sequence continues at coordinate 504,223 of BQKN01065102.1, forward strand.
TTTATCAATTATCAATAGGATCTCCATGTCGTGGTTGAATATTCAAATAAAGGTTTATTTTGTCCATTTAATGAAGGAAAGTCTACCATATTCATCGATTGGAGCATCATAATCATAAGTTGTTGCAACCAACGGTCCTCCAGCTGTTCGTCCAAAATTTGTTCCTCCAAAATACTTCAAGCAAGAAATTAATAAGATATGAACTGTCATGTATAACTTTGTTGGAGATATAGTAGCCTACCATATAATAGTTCTGGAAAGTACCACCAGTCTCAAAAAAACGTGCAACGGAAAAGGCAATGTCCTCTACAGGTCTGTAGGGAATTGCATATCCAAATGACAGGAACCTGCAGTAACAAAAAAGATTACCTATGAGAAAAGAATCTGCAGCGAGTTTTTAACCTAATCATTATATGTGTTGTTAGAAGTTCGCTTTCCTTTTCGTAAGGTTGTTAAAAGTATTTTCACAATCTTATACGAACTAAAAAGAAATGCTTACCATCCAGGGTAGTTCTCTGTCCACATCTTTGGCTTAGAAGGAGAATTTGGTGTAAATGTATCACAGTAAAACCCATTGCATGCATTTATCTGCATCACAGATTACAGCAACCTCAATTTCATGAGGAGGAAAACCATGTCAATCCTATCAACTGGATCAATATGATAAACTGTGACCTTGCAATTTCACAATTTTTGATAAATCATTTGCTTGTTAGATTTTATTGTAGAAATTCTTCAAACGTTTGTAAGTGAATTAGAAGTTATATTTTAATATGTCCTAAAGATGCATTTTATGAGTTTAAAACTTCAAACGTTTTTATAAAAGAAAGGGGGGTAAAAAGAGAGTAAGAAATGTCTACTTATGACTTGCGGAAACAAAATAGTATAAAAACTGTTCCCATTGTGTTCTATAGGTGGCATTTATAATTCTCTCGTATTCCTTTTTGCACTACACCTCTAGCCAGAAGTTTCATTTATTTAAACAAGCTATTCATGCTAAGGATAGGCTTACTTAAAAATGCAGTAGAGAGAGTAGGAAAATGTATTCCAAATGTTTTGATGATAAGGATGCTGGAACTTTCGAATATTGAAATACCAATTCTACTGGTTAGAAGGAATAAGCTGTCCATACTAATTAAACAATTAAGGTTATCCCCTACAAGGAGTTAATTGATGAAGTTCAGACTATAGTACTTAGATATTGAAGCCATTTAATTCATGAGCTTCACTATGGATCAAGTGGCTAATCATGTTCAAATTTTAGACTGCCTCCAAAGACATTATAAACCGTTGGTTGTGGCCTGTGGGACATATATTGATTAGATTTTCACTCTCGTAGCAATTGTTTGATCACAACATTTATTACATATTAATTTGGAACGATGCAAAAGTGGTATACATGGGACAATTATGGCACTCACAATTAAGAATGTAAAGGTATTAATTTAAATACTTCTGGAAAAATTTTCTCATCATTAGAAAAGGCGTGTCCTGCATAACACTTTTTACTAACCTCAGGGATAACCAGTTACAAATATATGCTTTCTCCTCTCCCTGCCATTTAAGCTGCTAGGAATGAGTAGTGGATCAAAAAAATGGATAAGGCCACTTACTATTGGATCGGGTGCATCTTCTTGTGAGCACATCACCCAAGGAACAGAGGTATTAAGGGCAACGGCAGTAGATGCAGCCCATTTCACATACAACTCTCCGCTAATCCCATATGCCCATTCCACATTTCCATATTCGTTCTCAACCTGTCATGTAGAATGCCAAACATTTTCCCCATAAATAACACAAGCAGATGGATTAATTTTTCTTCCCATGTAAGCTAGAAGCCAGATGCACATAAGAAAAAAAACTTAGTACATTCTCTTAGTGGATGAAATTGAACGTATTCTGTAACACAACAAAATCAGGATAAAGTGCAGCAACTATTTATCATTAAATATGAGCACTAGGATGTTCCATTACAAAAAATTAAGGTCACTTATATAGTAATCAAACTGGTTCCGAATTGAATTATCTGTTTAGACAGACCAACAACGTAAGATATATGAACTTCTATCTAGACCAGCATAGTTACTGTCAGCTACCAGTTACATTACAAGCAATAAAAATAAAAAATTATGCTGCACATTTTCACAAAAATGCGGGACAGCACACTGACACTTAAGTTTTGGCATGCATTGATACACCACAAAGGCACTAATTAACAATGGCCTGACTGCCTGAGAGTTAACTATTATATTATGAAAAGAAAAGACTGCTTGGTATTATCCTCAGTGCCCATCTAGCTTGATTTCCATGTGCAAAACCAATCAAGTAAACTGGCCCATCTAACTTCTGTGCACTCTAGGTAATCAAACAGGCGGCCTTCCTGATGGAAGAATTGCATCCTTGTCATATATAAACAAAGAAAAATCTGAGCCTGGGCAAGCAAAGGAAGCATGACTAGAAGATATAGAAATTTAAGCAGGAGAAGTAGTTAATATATGCTGCTGAATGACTGTATATGATTGTGCATTTAACCACCAAATTCAGCAAAATTCTCAGAACTAAAAATCATAAATGCAACGTCGATATAAAGGAAGGAAAAAAATCTTCAATATATAATCACCTGTGCAAGTATGATAGGACCTCCCTGATATGCAAATAGATTTTCCTTCTTCATGAGCATTACTATCTTTGTAAGAAATCGCTCCATTTCATTCTGTATGAGCAAAACCACCAAGTCAACTGTTCAATTGCAGAAGCATTGTTGTAGCTAGAAAGAACTGGTATCAAATAGGACTATAGAACTAATAGAATACATGGACCAGAATTAGAGACTTACCTTAAACGGTGTATTCGTCGTCCGGAATTGTATCCCTGGAATGAAGTGCAGCCACATAGGAAAACCTCTGTGGTAAAAATTTCAATGTCAATTTAAACCGAAGTGTATAGTTTGATTGAATTAAAATAGTAGTCCCTTGTGAATAAGTTCCATGTATCATCTTGCATGATTCACAACTTAACCACTTGCATAATTAACGTCCTAAGGAAAATACAGTAGCAAATTTTGTAAAGAATAAAAGCTGTACACACCCATAATTCCACTCAGCACAAGCATAAGGTCCGATCCTCAAATGCACATAAAGTCCTGCCTCTTGGACTGCCTTCACGAACCTCACGAGGTCAAACCTTCCTTCAAAGTAGTACTGAAAACTTTTCGAACAAGAAAGCTTTAACATCCAAATAAATAACAATTATTTTTAGCTAAATCATAGTTAAAATCAGCTTATGTGGTTCATAATCACAGATTCATACCTGCCCTTTTACAGGCTCGTGGTAGTTCCAAAACACGTAAGTCTCGATCACGTCCAATCCCCCTTCCTTACATTTCCTAATAAGGTCAGGCCACACCTACACATAACAAAAACCTAATTACAAACTAGCCAAAACAAATCCAAGCTAAAAATCCAAACTTTGATAAAGCCAATCGTTTACTTCAGGAGTTGCCCTAGGGTAGTGAAGCGATCCCGAGAGGAGAACTCGCCTCTGCCCATCGATTACGATCGCCTTGCTATCATACGTCACAGTGGTCGCCGACCCTCTCTCAAAGACACAACGCCCAAAGACTACAACAAAAAAGATCAAAGGGATCGAATGAAGTCTTCCCATTTAAACCAGATACTCCAAAGAAACCAGGAGCCTTTAACAACAAGATTCGAACTTTGAATGAATTCAAGGGTTTTTAGCCAAGAGCCCTAGAATCAACTCACTATAAGTAGAAAATTGAGCTCACCTTGAGATGAATTTGTCGTAATCGATGAAATCCAAGAGCAGGATTAGGGATAGGGTTAGGATTTTGGGGCAAAGGACAATTTTGGGGGGCGGGGGTGAGCGGGTTCCCGCGGCTTTACCTCTACGGACGGTTTGAAATGATGGAATAATATCCGTTATTTTTAAATAGGACTTTTTGGGGTTTGGTGTATTCTTTGTCTCATTTGTTGAACTTGAGTATTAATTTATCAAAAATTAAAAATTAATCTAACAAAAAAATTTACTGAAAATGAAAAATGCTGATTTTTATGTTTTTTGTGAGGCACCACTTATATTTGGATGGGAGAAAGAGAATTACGGAGTTGGAAATTTTGTACGAGAGATGTTCATAAGTCATTAATTTCTGCTCGGTATGTAGCGGTATATAACGTTTTATTATCTTTCATTTGTATTCGTCTAGCTTTTATAGTAAAATTGTTAGGATCTCTTTTCCATTCTCACAAACAATCTTCGTTGGATGTATGGATAAGATTTTTAGTTTTTTTTAATAAAACGATTAAGGCATCACACAAAGGCCGACATATCTATTAGTTGAAAACATAAAATTTTATGTTTTCAATCTCTATGGACCTTTTCTTCAATGAGAGTATGGAGTTTGGTTTTTTATTTTGTATTTACAGTTTTAGAACACCATTGGAAGAATCGCATAGCAGAATCGAGTTTCATCCAAAAGCTTAAATTAATAAGTTAACGGTTACGTTTTTTCCCACAATTTAAATCAAAATTACTTGATAGTTTTACAATAGTAATTTGTCTGAAATTTGAAAATATCACTATTAATTTTTGTCCAAACCAAGAGAAGACATAATGATAATAGTTACCTCTCAAGTCCTAGGCTTGCCAACTACAAATCTTATTAGGCCGTATTGGAAAAGTCATGCGTTCATATGAAAAGGTATTTAATTGTTGATTGGTTTTTATTGAATTTACAGATTAGTTTTTTAAATTCCTACTTCTTATCATAATGGTTTGATGATATAAGCTGTTTGAATTTTGGAAAAAAAAACTATCAACGGACACTAATTAATTTTCTGAGCCTTTTCTTTATATCGAAAAATGGTGAGAAAATTAATTAGTTTCTATTGATTTTTTTTTTTGAAAAAAAAAACTATCAATAGACAGTAATTAATTTTCTGAACCTGGACAAAACACAATCACTAACTTCTCTAACATCCTGCCAGAAACGGTTACATTCAAGACGAAAACCCCACTCAAATACATCCACGCTCATTCAAACTCCTCCCAACCCTTATTCTCACCTTCCGCCCCCAAAATCCGGTGACCACACCCCCAATGGACGCCTCCACCGCCGGCGCCTCCTCCACCGCCGGCGCCTCCTCCACCAACCGCCGCCCCCTCCGCCGCGCCGCCGCCGCCGCCAAGGCCCACCTCGACGAGGCCCAGTTCGACGCCCTAATCCTGAACCACCTCGGCCCGCCATCAGACAAGAAGAAGCGCCTCAAAACCCTAGAATCCCTGCAAAAGGAAACCAAGACCGAAGCCCTAATCGCCCTCTCGCTGGGGTTTCCCATCGACGCCCTCCTCCCTTCAGAGTCCATCCCCGAACCCTTCACCCAGAACGATTACATCGTTGTCCGCAATCACGTGCTCGCCACGTGGCGCTCTAATGTGAGGTCTTTCCTCTCGAAATCCCACCTCAAAGAGACGATCGCTGCCGAGTATGATCCTTTGCTGTCTGCTGCCTACTCATTCCTCAACGAGAATGGGTATATCAACTTTGGGGTTTCGCCGGCGATCAAGTCGCAGTTTCCAGAGAGTTTCGATAAGGGTTCGGTGCTCATTGTGGGTTCTGGGTTGTCGGGTCTCGCGGCGGCGAGGCAATTGATGGGTTTCGGGTTCAAAGTTTTGATCTTGGAGGGGAGGAAGCGGCCTGGGGGGAGAGTTTACACATCGAAAATGGGGGAGAAGGGGAAATTTGCGGCGGTGGAGCTAGGGGGGAGCGTGATAACGGGTACTCATGCGAACCCATTAGGGGTTTTGGCGAGGCAGCTGGGGATTCCTCTTCACAAGATTAGAGACAAGTGCCCTCTTTACAAGGCAAGCGGTGAAAATGTGGACGAGAAATTGGATGCTGAGGTTGATCTATTGTTTAATAAGCTTCTTGAGCAGGCGGCAAAGCTTAGGGAGGTTTTAGGGAATGTCTCTGAAGGTGTCTCGCTTGAAACCGCAATTGAGAGGATTAGGAAATTGTATGGGGTGGCGAGAAGTGAGGAAGAGAGGGAACTTTTCGATTGGCACCTTGCAAATCTGGAATATGCGAATGCAGGGTGCCTTTCTGATCTCTCATGGGCACATTGGGATCAAGATGATCCTTACGAGATGGATGGGGATCATTGCTTTCTTGCTGGTGGAAATTGGAGGTTGATCAATGCTTTGTGTGAGGATGTACCTATTTTGTATGGTAAGAAGGTTACAATGATTGAATATGGGAAGTTGGGGGTGGAGGTCTCGGTTGAAGGAGGGCAAGTTTTCCATGCAGATATGGTGCTTTGCACGGTACCGCTTGGGGTTTTGAAGGGTGGGAGTATCAAGTTTGATCCGGAATTGCCCAGTAGAAAGGTGGAGGCTATTGAGAGCTTAGGGTTTGGGTTGTTGAACAAGGTGGCAATGGTTTTTCCTCGTGTGTTTTGGGAGGAGGATCTTGATACTTTTGGTTGTCTTAACAAGGATAGGAGCAAGCGTGGGGAGTTCTTTCTGTTCTATAGCTATCACACTGTTTCTGGAGGGGCTGTTCTCATTGCGTTGGTAGCGGGAGAAGCCGCGCTAACATTTGAACGCATGGATCCGGTTTCTATACTTCATCGTGTTCTTGAAGTTCTTAGAGGTATTAAACCTGTGGTATTATTGAATCTTTATTTAGCTTTCAAATGTGTTTATTGTCATGAGTTTTGTGGAAAGTGTAAAGCAGAGGGAAATGACAGGTTGTTACTTATGCTTTAGGAGCTTTAGTGGCAAAAAGCACCAGGAGCATTTTTAAATAAATTAAGAAGAAAAATAACAAAGACAGAAGACGATTAGAAAATTTGAGATTATCTAAAATGAGAAGAAAGTTTTTTATGTTAAATTTATAAACAACAATAAGAAACATATTTGAAGCATGTTAGAGACGAATGTAATAAAATTCGTCAGTGTCTAAATTGGCAATTCTAGAAAGTAATGACAACAATACACTGTAGAATTTATTATTACAATAATGCCTTAAATAAAATGTGTTAAAAGTTAAAAGGCAATCTAAATTGTCAAGTAATTGATGGTGTTATCTTCTTTTATATAAAGTCAACGTACTTTTTGCTTGTACAATAAGTCGTGTACATTACAAGAGTGAGCATGAGCTCAATGCTTTGATAATTTTATTTTTGAAAATAGAAAGGGAGACCTATAACCCTCTTCCAATATAAAGGAAAGTTACTCAGTGTGTTAGTTTTAGTGTCCCTCGAACTTGTGAACTTCCTTTCATAATCAACATATTTACTAATTTTCAACTCTTTTTACTTTTTTACGTCTTTTCACGCTTTTATGATTAAGTTTATGCAGCACAGATAGCAACGAACTTTCACGTCAAATCCAAAGCTCTAAAAAGTGGTCTACATAGACTTAAACAAATTCCTAAGCAATCAAAACGTCCAGGTGGCGCTTAGGTGGATCGAGTAGTCGTTTAAGCAGTTCACTCCTCGACACTTGGACTCACCTAGCCTTTTTTAGATCATTGCTTCTCCGGAGGCCAATTCTAGGCTTAGCCTAGAGCTTAAGTGGCCACCTTAATTAGCATGTTGCCCTATGCCAAACTTCCAACATTTGTTGTTTCCTGAGCACCTTGGCAAGAGCTTCTTGCTAATGAATCGAAGGCATGTAATAAATGTTAAAGGAGTAAAAAGTCTTGGAATGTCTAATACGATCATCATTAAAGAAGTCTCAGGTATGATTTTGCTTTACGCTTCAAACGGTTTCATTGGTCATATATGGCATCTTGGGAAGTCAACTAACTAAAATGACAATTTGAATTGCCACCCAAAAAGGAAAAAAAATATAAAGTAGATATACACAAGGCAGTGGTCTTCTAACTAACATGGAACGGTGAGGCCTGGTCATCCAGTGTAACTAGTTGGGGAGCCTGGTCACTTTCTTTCCTTTTGGAAGCTTATTGAGAAAGATTAGCTGCCAGCCTGCCGGCCTATACACATTATTTCCATACACGCACACACATATAATGTGTATGTGCGTGTATATATACGTACTTACGGAGTTTGACTAGGATCTTACTAGTAGGGTTTGAATTTGCTTCTACAAATCGAAAAAAAATATGCAGGATATCAGAATCTAAAATTTACCTATTTAGCTGTGCTATCTAATATCTAAATAGTTTAAACAATCATATGTTTGATGATTTTTTGCCTATGGATCAAACTTACAAAATTAACAATTTAAATAGCATGCTCAACGAAATCATCGTCTATATACACGTCTTTCCTTCCATGGATGTTTATACACATTAAGGCCTTGTTTGGTACATGGGAGTGGGTGAGAATGGAATGTTCATTCTCACTTCTCATTCATGCCTACCAAAGACAAATGTCTTTTTGGAAGTTAGTATGCCCATTACCACTACTCCGCGGGAATGAGCGTTTCAATGAGTTGGTAGGAAATGGATATTCCCACTTAGAATGAAAAAAATTAAGTTTCAATGAGTTGGTAGGAAATGGATATTCCCACTTAGAATGAAAAAATTAAGTTAAATACCAAATATGTGATGATTACTTATTAAATACTCAAACCAAAAATTAAAAAGATTTGCACTCTCACTTCATTCTCTAATCGCACCACCAAATTTGAGCATAGAAATGAGCATTTCATTCTCACACTCATTTCATTCAATTCCTTCCTTCATTTCATTCTCATTTGATTTGATTCTCACGTTCCAAATGAAGCCTAAAGTTATCCTCGAGACACACATTAGTTTAACCTTTCTCTTCTTTTAAAGGCCCTCTTTATTCCGCACATGATGTCACCTCCACTTAAATCCCTTTGGACTATAGACTACATCAATAATTATCATCATAAAGGCCCCATAAAAGATTTGAGAAAGTCCTGTAATATGAATCCTCTAGTTCGTTAGTGGCAATTTTGACAAGGAAACTACAAGCAAGAATGGGGCTTGCCGCATTCCTAGAACCCCAGCTGGTTTCCTCCAAACTCTCGTAGATCGTCAAAAAGGTTTGCCCACTAGAAAGCTTCCATGTTTTTGTTTTAATCGCACGTGCACAAATTCCGTGTTTTTAATGACTTCTCATAAGGCGATTAAAACTAGAAATTTATACGCAATTCAACATTAATGAGTTTTAGACTTTTAAGGTTAGAGCTTGGTTGCGTAAATTTCCTAGAGTTGGGTCTGAGTAGATTTTGTTCAAAAGTTAAAACAATTTGAACATCTTCGGGGGAAAGGACAAGCAGTTTCAATTAAAACTTCATGTTTTATATTTTATATTTTATTTCTTGAAAAGAGAAAAAACATATCTTTACTGTATATTTATATGTTAATGATATTTACTTTTTTGTGTGTATGTTACATTTTTTTTTTAACTAGTAATCTACTTCAATGTTCTGGCCATGTTTGAAAAGTTTCTAATGTGTGTGCAAGAGCTCAAGTAGTGTAGACTGTGTTGTATATTTTAGATGTTAGAAAGTTGACATATATATATTTCGAGGCCGAAGTGATTCATTTTCCTTTACTTCAATAAAATTTAACAGACTATCACTCATTTCCAAATGAATTGCCATGATATCTTCAAAATCTTTTTGCTCTGTACATTCAATTAACTATTAAGAGTTTTACTACCTCCAGAGCCTGTGGGACTTATGACTGGATCCTATGGCAGTGCAGATACATTCAATTAACTATTAAGAGTTTTATATTTTATTTCTTGAAAGAGAAAAAACATATCTTTACTGTATATTTATATATTAATGATATTTCCTTTTTGCGTGTATGTTACATTTTTCTTTAACTAGTAATGTACTTCAATGTTCTGGCCATGTTCAAAAAGTTTCTAATGTGTGTTCAATGGGTCAAGTAGTGTAGACTGTGTAGTATATTTTATATGTTAGAAAGTCAACAAATATATCTTTCGAGACCCAGATGATCCATTTTCCTTTACTTCAATAAAATTTAACAGACTATCACTCATTTCCAAATTAATTGTCATGATATCTATAAAAACCTTTTTTGCTCCGTACATTCAATTAACTATTAAGAGTTTTACTGCCTCCAGAGCCTTTGAGACTTACTTCTGGATCCTATGGCAGTGCAGATATATATAACCCGAGAGGTATCATGGTGCCTGATCCAATCCAGACAGTTTGTACTAAATGGGGAAGTGATCCCCTTTCCCGGGGGTCCTACTCCCATGTCAGAGTCGGTTCATCAGGTAAGGACTATGATATTCTTGCCGAAAACATCGGAGGACGACTCTTTTTTGCAGGGGAAGCCACAACTAGACAATATCCTGCAACTATGCATGGTGCTTTTCTGAGTGGATTAAGAGAAGCTGCCTCCATTCTTCATGCTTCAAGAAGTAGGGCCAATGGAAGCAATGACCCCAAGAAGTGCCTGCAGAAGAATTTAAAACAGTGCACTGATATTCTCATTAACTTATTTAAAGAGCCAGATGTCGCCTTCAGAAATATCTCGTTTGTATTTAATCCATTTAAAGCAACGGATCCTACGACGATGGGACTCCTAAGAGTTACTATTGAGAATTCCAGGAAAGATGATGAGTTCAAGGATAGACAACAACCGTCAGATCCACACTGTCAAGCTTTGCATCTCTATGCAATCTTATCTCGTCAGCAGGCGGACCAAATGCAACTGGTTAGTGATGATGATTCAATAAAATTAGCAATGCTATCGAAAAAATTTGGTATAAAATTAATGGGGTGTGATAGTACATGTGTTATAGGAAACTCCTTGATTATTAGCATTTCTAGTGCAAGAAGGGTTCGGAATAGGCAATACCGACCAATGCATCATAAAGTGCAACTCAGATGATGTATTTGCCTGCACCCATTTTCTTACCATCAAAGTGTCTTAGGTTTCAAATGAAGTGAATAGTATATATTAACTGTAGGCAAATTTTGGATTGGGTGAAGATGCCCCTTGTTTTTTGCTGTTTACCTTGTAGTATAATTGTACACCAAAATTGCAGATCCATTCTTTGAATTAGGATGAGCAAGGGGAGTTTTTTAACGTATATAAGAGTAGCACCTCCAATTGTGTACTTTTTGAAATCATCTTGCATCAATTCAATACATTTTTGTTGACAGTCTCTAACTTAAGTCGTGACACATATCTCGTATCTTTTAAACATTTATTCTCAACCTTGGTTATTACCTTAGTTTGAATTTCCTTTATCCATTACATTCTGATGTATTAAGTTGATTTTAATAGTAGTGTAGCACTTTGGTTCTGCTAGTTGCCTTGTCTTGTTCAGAGGAGGGAGCAAATTGCAATGTAAGTTTGGTATTTATTTTATGGGAGTCATATAAACTATAGCGGTTTGAAAATTGTAGGGCACATGATGAAGAGATGAAAAAGGTTCGAGGGCATACATTTAGACAATGTAGGATAATCTAGTTTGTATTTTTGGCAAGAAGGTGGAGAATTCAAGAATGTCTTTTTTGGCTTGAACATGCATACGAACAGTACCAAGTCTTGAAATAGAAATTTTACATGAATATACTATATAGTGAAAACAGAAATTATATAATTGAGCTCAACAATGTCAAGAATACACTGTGACAATATAATGTTCTACTTGCCATATTATTTATGGGTATTGTCTGGGGGTGAATAATTCTGTTTTGAAGTATGTTGCATCAGTAGTATGGTGGATAAGAAAACCATTGCTTGTACAAAATAGAAATGATGTTTCAATGAGAAATGATTGGCAACTCTTATCAAGTTTGTTGTCTTTGATATAGTGTGAGCAAAGGTATTATAGTGCCCATATTGATGGTGATTTTTTCGGTTTATGGTCGTTTATTCAAGAATATTTGGCAATCAAGATAACTATGTTTTTAAAAAAAATTTAAGTGCAGCAGAGATGACAATGTTACGATGAACTTGTAGATAAACACTAAGATACGGACCGGATAATAAATGAATGCATTTGTAGGATAAAACGAAAAATGAAAGAGAATCAATTGAGATGGTTTACTCATGTGCGATAGAGGCCAGTAAATGTAGTGGTTAAGAGGAGTAATGGTTCGGTCATGTGCAATAGAGGGCATTATACGTATTAGTTAGGAGAAGTGATAATATTATATAATACTGAAGAAAGGAGTATTATTAGATAGGCCTAAAAGAAGCTAATAATTATCTTCATGAGGAGAAAAACTCTTTAAACAAAATTCAAGGGAAGATTATGATTCATATAATCAAACCTAAAAATTTGGGATAAAGGCTTTAGTGTTATTGGCGGTGATGTCTAATAATACAAGATTAAAGAGTTATCCACGGGAGTTTGAAGTCAATAGATGAAGTAAATCAATTAAAGGAAGAACGAACGCAGCAAGGAACAAGAATATGAGCAGATCACTTTACAAGCCAACCAATTAATCACTGCACTTTGATTTTTTTTTTTTTAACTAGAAATTTTCAATTTCATGTTTGGGTATGATTTTTATCCTTGAAGTTGTAATTAGTTTTTATTATGGACAATGAAGATATGTAGAAGGTCAAATAAACTAGAGAGGAGGATTGAGAGGACAGTAATGGTTTTGAATTTTAAAAAGGAGCAAAAAAAACTTGAAGGATGGGGATGAGTTCCACATGAGATATAAATAAACCAGAGAGGAGAATTGAGAGTACAAGTATTTACCATTGTTTGGTGGAGGAAAATATAGGATCGAGTTTTTGAAAACGTTTAGAATTTTGTGCACGAGCGAGAAAATTTTAAGGAACATACTTGAAGGTTAATAAAGTGAAGGAATATCATATGAGGAATAAAAGGAGATTACTGCAGAATATCATTATATTAGTGCTTACCTCATCGCTGGTTGAGAGAATATATAACAGGAGAGATTTTGCTTGCGACTAAGTTCATGTTTTTCTCTGTAAAATGTTTAGCTGCTTCATGTTTAGGATAATTTTCGAATGAAAAAGGTGGGTAATACATGCATTATGCTACTTAATGAGAGCATAATATAATAGTCAAAGCACACCACCTAGTTTCCAACTGCATTTCTAAGAAAGGCAAAAGGGAGGGGGGGAAATGCAATAGAGGAGTAATTGGTACGAATAGACTAAGGGGCTGTTTGTTTCACCATTTTTATGGAAAATGAATAGGATTTTAGTCTGACAATGGTAAAATTGTAAATAAAGGATTCTTTATGAATCATGTTCTTGAGTTTGGTTCCCCAAAAATTTATAGATTTCGGAATCTATAAAGTTGAAAAAGTATGCTGATTTTATAGAAACTCAAATACTAATGATTTGAGCGGATTGCATTTGTACTATTCTCCCTCTTTTTTTTCGGATTCCGTTTCTTCACAAACCCTATATTATTATGAGACCAAATCATATTCTCATTCCAAACCAAACTAAAGAATAAGAATTGGAGGGTTTCTATAAAGTTGGATTCTATTTTTTTCATGTTATGAAACAAATATAGAAATGAAAAAAAAGGATTTCATGACAACATAAAATTGTCTTAAAAATTTTTATGGATTAACTAGGAATCTATTAAAAAAAAATATGAGATTCCTAATCCTAATCTTGCCCACTATTGAACCAAACACTCCCTAAAAGTATTTGATAATTTGTTAGAAAATATAAAGATTTTATCCTATTTTTTAGGATCGGCTACATGAATGGTATTCTTTTAGAATTTAATAATTTGTTTGACATTAAAGAAAAAAAGGTCCAACAGGTCTCTTTGTCGTCCATGGGGCTCCTCAATCTTCACAGGTAACCTTTGAACACAGGACTTTTTTTTGTTTTAAATCTTCACATGTAAACCTTTGAACACACCTTTTTTTAATTGTTGCTTTCCTCCAACTAAACCTTGGCCTTTATACAGTATATTGCATGATAAGAATATGACTAGAGGCTTGAGAGTTTGATACTACTCATCACATATTTTATGGACATATCGTAAATTACGGAGATTAATTTCCACCGAGTTACTGTGTTACCATAAGAGATTCTTAAACCTGAAATCTCAAATCTCATACATTTGTCAAGAAAGAAGATGCAAACAGCTAACTAAGAATCTGCAAGCTTAAATAGATTCGGCTAACACAAATCAAACTGCAAGATACAAAAGATGCTAATATAGTTGCATTCACTCTTTAAAAACCTGCTGAGGAGCCAAGATCACAGTGAGACCTTCAAAATAATCAGCTCAGAGAATACGCTAAACTCATTATGCAGGTTTAGGAACAATTGTTGCCACTTGTATCATAGAACCTCTTAAACCTTTGTAGCTCATTTCATGTTGAACGAACACTTGACAAATCATAATATCGTCAGAGCATAATATTTATCTCGGAAATTTAGAAGCAAATAATATGAAAAGTTCCATAACTATACTGATAAAATAAAATAAATTGAACCACAAGATACAAATGACACCGATACGGGTTGCATTCACTGGCATATACCTGCTAGGAATTTAAGATCGCGCTGTAACCTTCAAAATATTCAGCTTTGAAAACACAAAACCTACTGTATGCAAATTTCGGAACATATATTGCCAACCAGAAGCTCTGTTTGCTACACTATTGACAATATTTCCATCAAGAGCTCTTACCTTTGCAGCTGATTTCAAATCGAACCATACTTGATAAGTCATCATCATCTCACCAAAGCAGAATCTTTATCTCAAAAATTTAAAAGCAAACATAAAGGCTTCCATAACCAGAACAGATGTCATCAGGGGTTTTGAACACAGAATAAGGAGGATAGATCGGTTTTCTAAAGATTGGTCAAGAAATCGACGCAGGTCCTGCAGTTGCAGTCTTCAAAGCGGCAGAGATGGCACCCGAAGCAAACACAGCTTGTGCAGCCCTTGCACAGCGGAGCACGAGGACACCCCCTCAACACCTTTCGGCTTCCACGCTCTTCATCATCGTCGCAGCTGAGGCTGATACACGGCATACATCAATATTAGCTCACGAGAAGAAAATAACATAGAAAAAAAAAGTATAAAGAGAAAAGGAGAACAGATGAATGGACATGGAGAAAGTATGATTAGAGCTCTTGCCTAAACTGCAAACGGAACATCATCTCAGGTCTATAGGGCATTAGAGAAGACATAATATCTAAAGTAGAGGGTCAGAGAGGAGCTCTGATTTCAATTGCCTAGAATCATTAGGACAAAGCTAAATACATGGAATACAACTTTTCCCCTTTCTTTTTTTTTGCCCTCTGAGTTTCCTTTGGAAATGTCTTGACAATTCTTTTCTTTCACAGCCTACTTTCGAAAAAAGAGAAGCAGAATCTGAGGGCTTTTTAACATATAGGAGCAACAGATGACCACTATATCCGACATCTACGCATACCATAGCTTATTGAACATTTGCAGAAAACATGCAGAACTCTATATTTGTGGTTCAAATAGGAATTTGACAAACCCTAGAAATAAAATGTTGAAATGCACTCCATAGCACCAAAAATTAAGACAAGAAAAACCTTACTTGCCAATAGGGAAATCTGAGCATTTCCAGTTTTTATTTGCAATGGCATTATGATAAGCACGGCATTCCTCCTTAGTTTGTAGCCGAAACCTCCTCTTTTTCTTGCATATCACACAAGGAATAAGCTCATCACGATGAAAAGGACGAGCGCGACGACCCTTATATGATCCGCTAGCCTTTTCTGCTCTGTTGTAGTATTTGAGCAAGGATGTGTTCAGCAATGCAACCTTCCTCCCTTTCAGCATCACCCATATGTTGGTTTTCCATCTTCTCTGGACCTCTTCATGTCTTGCATGTTTTTCGAATTCAGACGGAGTCATTGTGCCTGCTCAATGTGATAATAACTGATGAGCAATATGCAATTCGAAGATTCAACAGTATTGTTTATAAATTACATGTTGGTCAATATACCTGCTCAATATGATAATAACTTTGTTAAAGAAGAAATTGACGTTATTTCTATGATGCATGCACCAATCATCTCGTGTTAGTTATTTGGTTGATGTCAAAGAAAACTTGTCGAAGTTAAAATGTGCGCATGTATTTTTAAGGGAGGAGATTATTTTGACAATGTAAAATACTAAAGTAGCCTCACAAATCTCAAACTCAAACAACTAAGTTTGTGTCTAGCTGTGTGTCATACAGTTGTATCAAGTAATTGTTTATGCATCAGTGTTCACTTAGACCAAACCAGCAACTCAACTAAGCATCCTGTTTAAAGACTAAATCATCAAATAATACTTAAAATTCATGAAAATTCATATCAGACGATCCAAAGTAAATCCGCATTATGGAAAGAAATAAATTTGAAGCAAAAGTGAAGTGTTTCCGTGCTAACCAGTCCTTTAAACTCCGGCACCAGCCATCAACATAGCTAACATGACAAGTACTTATATATAGAATTAAATCATCAAACAACGCTTAAAATCCAAATATCCAAATGAATTTGCGTTATGTTACAGAAATATGTTTAAATTAAAGGCAGATGTAAAGTACTCATGTGAACCTATTTTCTCTAAATCCATAAAACCAACCATGAGCATAAAACTAACATGAATTCAGAAATGCTTCAAGAACCCATGTAAGCAATACAGATGCTGTCTAATTACAAGAAACCACAAAGTGTTCATGCGAACCAACTTTCTGAACTAGCCACAAAAGCATTAGAACTAAGATGACACTGCACTTTATATAAGGTTGGATCATCAAGAACTGCTTAAAATTCAAGAATTCGTATAGGCAACATATAAATGGGGTCTAATCAGAAGCAAATGCACACGGTTTTCATGCACATATTTATCAGAATTAATTAACATGGCATTGTGCTTAAAAGATTTAGTTATCTATTATCAAATAATGCCTGAAACCCTACGCATCTCGAAATCATTCTCACCTTCTTCACACCCCTGAATGCATTCACATTTTACCTCCAGAACTCCAGACTCAAAAATCTTCAACCTGCCGATAGCATCGCCATGTTTCCTACTAGTAGAGCCGCAAGTGACCTCCACAAAATCTTCGCCTTTCAACACACCAGATATCCCTGAAAGCTCGTCGTCTTTGAACAGGGAGTTACCTCTTGCAGGACCATTAGCAGCCATTTTTTGTTCTACATAACAAAACTCAGGACAAATTCCTCAAAACAAAATCAGACGAAAGAAAAACACACCAAGATCGAAACTTTAACGGACGTGCGGATAGAATAGAGGCAGATAACAAATGGGTATGCTGCAAATTTCTTGTTTGATGTTTTTAGGATTAGATTTTAGCATATCAAAACTCAAGAGCGTTTCTCAGAGAAAAATAAGATAAAAACCTTGGCTGCCAAGGTCAAAACTTCAACGGAAATGCAGATAGAAAACGGGTTGATAACAGATGGGTGTGTCACAAATTTTCTTGCTCGGAGTTAAATAAGACGAAAGGCGCCACCTTTTTGAGAGCGCAACTCAAAAGGAGACAAATACCCATTAAACAAAATCTCACATCTTTCATGCTTTTCACCTAGAATATATTTCTCTTCCCAAAAAGGGCCCCTCCAAACTCTTCTCTCTCTTCCGCTGCAGTACGGGGTGAGGCGCTCGAGAGAACAAGGGGGGAGAGAGGAGAGTTTGAGGGGCGGGATTCCCAAAGAGGGCCTGCATGAGGTGACAAGGAGCTAAATGTTCTTTGGGATCCTACTAACTATTTTGGGAAAGGGAGAGGATTTGGTGTACTTTTTTGGGAAATTTTTTATGTATAGGGAGATGGCTACTCTCTCTTGAAACAATCTAACTTGGATTTTGATCTGCCAAAAGTCAAAGGACATGACTAATAAGCAAGAAATAAAAAATTATCACGAAATCTATAAACGAAAAAAAATACAGATAATTATCACGAAATATTTTTGATATGTAGATTCACTTCAGAGTGTTCTTTTATGCTAATTTTTCTGATCTTTGCCACATCTTGTACTTAAAAATTACATAGTTTTCCATCTTTTTTCCAAAAATAAAAATTTTAAAAAAAAACCTTGGCCACGTTGGCAATTGTTAATTAGGGCATTTTTTTTAAAAGAAAGTATTTATAATTTTTTGGGGCACACCATTTTCATTTCATAATTTGCTTGGTAAAAATTAACAAAAGAGCTTGTGATCGAGCTTATGTTCGAAGTAACTAACTTTACACCTATTTATGGTTTTATACTTAGTATGATGATCTTCAGATCTAACTATAGGATATTGATATATAATAAAAGCTTATGATGTTTATTTGCAAATGCTAGTGAATCTAATATGTGAAGCACTAGTTCGTATATAAAACATAAAAATCATAATCTAATAAAAAATAACGAGAGAAATATTTATAAAATAGCTAACCTACTTAAGAATGCGGTGTGGAGAAACCCTCGCTGCGCCTTTAGAAATGCAAATTTTGTATTGGTCTCAGGGTTGTGCCTTAATTTATAGTAGAGGGTCACGAGAAAGTTCAGCCTCTTTGGACAAAACGCCTAATTCAGGGTCGTGACATGCGTGCGTTTTGCATTGTGAAAATCGCCGCTGTATAATTCGCATTAAATGCAACGGTTTTTTACTTTGTCGTTTTCATGTGAATATCCATATACAGTTTCTAGAATACCATGTATTGTTAAATATAATGAATTTGAGTCAATCGTTTACCAAATAAAATGAATATGTGCGCACAATTGCAATCTATACAGCACCCATTATAGGTTAGCAACGTGCAATATGTTTCAAAATAAATTTATACTTTTTTAGCGTACCTGGTGGGAATTATTTCGATAGATAAACTCTATTAAAAAAAATTAGATAACTGGTTAGGAGATGAGAGAGAGAGTGAGAGAGAAATGAATAGCAAGTAGTCCTCTTTAATTTACAGTAATTTCACTTCTTATCTATCCTCTTTTTCTTTCTCGTCTCCTAAGGAGTGTTGAGTGAGTGCTGAGTGCTCATGGGCACCCGTTAGAAAAGCTCAATGCATTTTTATTTTTATTTTTACTTTTAGTTTTTTATCACCCAAATTAGAACACCCTTCAAGTTTTTGCTCCCATACGACAAATGTCTAAGATGAGTAACACTTGTAGTTGTACCTCGCACCATGATCTATGAGTCTAAGTATTGATCGTCCGAGATATAGTACAAGTTTATCACCTTTATTATCAATACTTATGAGTAGAATACATTGCTTCACCATATAAATGATAGACAATCATAATCTTATGAAAGAAACAAGAGAAATGACCGAAAAGTTAACTAACCTGCTGAAGGATATAACAACAAGGATCTTCTTTTGCGCGATAGAATTGCAAATTGTGGAAATGTTCTTAGGTTGTGCTCCAATTTATAGCAGAGAATCATAACAAAGTTCACTCTTTCTGGACAAAACGTCTAATTTAGGATCATGACATGCACGCGTCTGTATTGTGCAAATCGCCACTGCATCTTCCTATTGAATGAGTGAGTTTTACCTCGCCGTTTTTTACGTGAATATCCATATACATTTTTACAGAATAACGTATATTGTTAAGTACAAGGAATTGATTCAATCTTTTACTAAAGAACAACATAAGTCTGAAGTATGAAAGATGATATACATAATACTCATTACATGTGATTATACCCTGATTAGCAATACAATAATTTACAAAAAAATTATAACTATCCTTAGACTACTCTACTGGGGAAAAATTATTCGACCAAACCTCTTAATACAAAAATAGTGAATCCTCCACCACTAACAAACCATTGTAATATTGTTAACTTATTTACAATTTTTTAAACAATTGTTACCACACACTAACACAAGATTAAATTTCTTTTCATGAGTAGACACATTCACTCAATATTTTATTACATTCTCATAAAAAAATTCTTTTAATTGTATAAGCAAGGTAACCCATTCTTGAATATGAGGATATTTACTAGGGAAAGTCTTCTTTTAACCCAAAGTTTTACTCCAACTTATTTTTAAACCCACCTTCTTTCATTATGATCCATACACCCAAAATACAACACCCACTTATTTATAAACCTAAAGTATCACTTATTTATAAACCCAAAGTATCAAATACACCATATTTCTGGTGCTCCTCCCACTCAAAAAAACCTTAAAACACTCAAAAACACTCGACTACTGACGCATTGTGTTTATTGGCCGATTATCCACCGCGTCGGGCCGTCCTCGTTGAATTTCGAAGCTTCAGGCAAAGTATAGCACTTTACGGGAAAGTATAGCACCTTATGGCCAAAGTATAGCACCTTATGATAAAGTATAGCACCTTATGGGCAAAGTGTAGCACCTTAAGGCCAAAGTATATCACCTTATGCTCTCTGGAAATTCTGCACATGAAGTTGTCGAAAACCATTTCAGTTTTTTCCCCACAACGAAAACACTTGATGACTGACGCATCGTATTTATTGGCCGATCATTCACCGCGTCAGGCGGTCCTCGCTGAATTTCGAAGCTTCAGGCAAAGTATAGCACTTTACGGGAAAGTATAGCACTTTATAGCCAAAGTATAGCACCTTATGATAAAGTATAGCACCTTATGAGAAAAGTATAGCACCTTATGCCCAAAGTATAGCACCTTATGCTCTCTGGAAATTCTGCAGCTTTGAAATTTAGCGAGGACCGCCTGAGAGATAAGGTGCTATACTTTGGGTATAATGTGCTATACTTTGCCTATAAGGTGCTATATTTTACCATAAGGTGCTATATTTTGCCATAATGTGCTATACTTTGGTCATAAGGTGCTATATTTCCCCATAAAGTGCTATACTTTGCCTGAAGTTTCGAAATTCAGCGAGGACCGCCCGACGCGGTAGATGATTGGCCAATAAATACGATGCGTCGATCGTCGAATGTTTTCGTTGCGGGGAAAAAAAACTAAAATGGTTCTCGACAACTTGATGTGCAGAATTTTTAGAGAGCATAAGGTGCTATACTTTGGCCTTAAGGTGCTATACTTTGCCCATAAGGTGCTATACTTTGCCATAAGGTGCTATACTTTGGCCATAAGGTGCTATACTTTCCCGTAAAGTGCTATACTTTGCCTGAAGCTTCGAAATTCAACGAGGACAGCCCGACGCGGTGGATAATCGGCCAATAAACACGATGCGTCAGTAGTCGAGTGTTTTTGAGTGTTTTAGGGTTTTTTTGAGTGGGAGGAGCACCAGAAATATGGTGTATTTGATACTTTGGGTTTATAAATAAGTGATATTTTGGGTTTATAAATAAGTGGGTGTTATATTTTGGGTGTATGGATCATAATGAAAGAAGATGAGTTTAAAAATAAGTTGAAGTAAAACTTTGGGTTAAAAAAAGATTTTCCCTATTTACTAACATGTTAACACATTATTCCACCCAAAATTTTCACGTCTGGGCCCACGATTCGGATTGGGTGAAATTTTGGGTACAACATAAATTAATGCTGCTCCTTTGCCGGTATACGCAGTCTTTTCTCTTCGGCGCCCTCCTCTTCTGTTTCCCGCCACCAAAGCAAAATCCATGGCCTTATCCTGTGCACTCGCTACTTATCCTGCGCCCTCTTCGTTCAGTCGGCGCTGTCGTACGCTTAGACGCCGTTCGGCAGCTCCCAGGGCCTTATCCTGCGATTTCTCCGCATATCCTGCGCACTCCTTCGTACCCGAGGTGAAACCCCTAGGGCTCCCATCCTATCTCCTCCCCATCGAAACCCTAATTTTGAAATGTTTTGTTAGAATTCTAAGCTGGAATTCTATTTTTATATTGTTTTTAATGATAATTAGGTGGCGGAAGCGGTAGATTCGTTGTACTCGGAGTTTAGGGAAGTTGACAACTTGGTGGCGCACAATAGCACGCGGGTTCTTAAGGCATTTCAGAACGCTAGGGTTGGATCTCATGTAAGCTTATTTCCAAAATTCTATTTTCACCTTTAAAAAAAATGCATGTGTTTGTAGATCACTTGTTGCGGAATCATGAAAAAGCTGGCATCTTTGGTAGGATAAAGCTACATTACAGGGGTTGGGATTAGGGCTAGGGTTAGGGTTTCACCTATATGACAATTGTAAGTATTGCTTGCTAAGTTCTGCATTCATCAATTTGTTTCGACCTTTTGGCCCTCATTTAGAATCAAGTGCCTATTTGATGGTTACATTCCAATCTAGTTCTGTTGCTTTGGAATCTAATATCACTGCTTGTAAAATGTTGGGTGAAGAATGGTTCAGTTAGATTTGTTGAAAATTTAAGGTTCATGAGCCAATTGCCAGTGCTAATCTCATTTTGTGGGTGGCAGTGATCACAAAAATGTTTCGGTTGGCTTTGTAATTTGCTTTAAAATTGTTCAATTTACCACCAACCTTTAGTGGGTTGATATTTATATCTCCGGCACCTTGTTTTCATATGACATGTTATTATTCTGTTGTTCACAAGAGAACACGCTTTATAGTGCCTATACCCTGTTGCTGTGAAATGAACTGATACAAGACTCTTTGCATGTTTGTATCTTGAGAGGTGACTGATTGCAAAAGGTGTATCTTTAAATGTATCAGCACTTTGGTGGGTGCACCGGCTATGGTCATGATGAAGGCGGGGGACGTGAAGCACTGGATAATCTCTTTGCTGAAATTGTTGGGGCAGAATCAGCGATTGTTCGTTCACAGGTTTCTATTCAGTTATCTCCTTTATTGTGTCAGTCACATGGAAATGATACACTTCGGGATTTTAACACAGTTCTATTTTCTGCTGTAGTTTTTCTCTGGTACTCATGCCATCACTTGTGCACTGTTTGCTTTCTTGAGACCCGGGGATGAGGTGAACTTCTGATACCTCCCACTACTGTTCTCTAGAGCTGATCTTGTTGAATTCTTATGTGTCCTGATCAACAGAATTCTATGATATTTCTTGGATTGTTCTGTGCATCTCAGCTTTTAGCAGTTGCTGGTGCTCCTTATGATACCCTGGAGGAAGTGATTGGCATTAGAAACTCTTCTCGAATTGGATCTCTGAAAGACTTTGGAATAGCCTACAGAGAAGTCCCAGTAACTTCCTTTTTACAGTAACTTCTTTTTCTAGCAAAACCATAGTGAACTGCTTTTTACGAACATGATTTCAGCTTGCAGAAGATGGTGGCCTTGATTGGGATGCTCTTGCCACTGCTGTGAGACCCCAAACAAAATGTGCACTTATACAACGGTCATGTGGATACTCGTGGCGTCAAAGCTTGAGTGTACTAGATATACAAAGAGCTATCGAGATAATCAAGGCAACTTCTAATTCTTTTACTTTATGCTTCGTTGTTACTGAATTATATTTTAGTTAATTTTTATATGAAAAATACTCGCATTGAAAAGTGGAAAGCCTTACAAATGCTTCCCATTCAAATTATATATTTTTGAATTAGAGAATCGAATATCAGCTTTATATCTCACTACAAGATTGTTGATGCTGAAAACATTGGATCATTTCATATAGAAGTTAAACAACACCAAAAGTGTCAGGTAATGCTATTTAAAGCTGATAATATGTATTCAATTTCTTGAGAAAAATACTGTAACTGAAATTATCCTGGACTCTTGATGAACAAGTTATCGGGTCTCGCACCCTTATCCGCATCCATTTTCTAGGGTCATTTTGGTTGCATATTATTCTGTCAATTAAATCAATATTTCATATTGTTTTCCTGGGACTTGATGTTATTTTTCCGTATCTGTCTTCTAAGCCAAAATTTTTGGCTCGTTGAATTCCTGTTGTTTAACCCATGCACGAGTTTGAGGGTGCCATTATCATGTATTTTGTAGAGACAGAACCCCGATTGTATGATTATGGTGGATAACTGCTATGGAGAATTCGTGGAAAGATCCGAACCCCCAATGGTGGTATGAAATGTATCCGATTTTTTAACTTTACCTTGCTTTGTTAGCATCATAGACCATTGGTAGTTCTTTCCAGGGAGCAGATTTAATTGCTGGGAGCTTGATAAAGAATCCTGGTGGAACAATTGCACCTTGTGGTGGTTATGTCGCTGGAAGGAAAATCTGGGTTGAGGCAGCAGCTGCCCGTCTGTCTGCACCTGGTTTAGGAGTGGAATGTGGATCAACTTCTGGGGATATCATGCGAGCTTTTTTCCAAGGGATATTCCTCGCGCCCCAAATGGTTGGAGAAGCAATCAAGGTTTGACTTCAAAGAAAAGTAACTTCTGTTGTTCCCTTATTCAGTGATCATCATATATTGCTATCATTTCTGTTGCCAGGGAAGTTTGCTTGTTGCAGAAGTCATGGCATCCAAGGGGTATAAGGTGCAGCCACTTCCACGACATCCTCGCCATGACACAGTGCAGGTATATTTCAACCATAAATGCAAGAGTAAACGCATTTGGACATTCAGTTATGGGATTTTGGCTATAGGTGGGTTAAAATTTCTGAACTGTAATTGCACTTTCTGGATGGTAGAATCTGACAAACACAAAGTCATCAATATTTGTGAAGAAGTCTTGGTATACATAATGGTTTAAAACCCAGAAACTGTTGAATCATATATTGATTTAACTTATAAGCTAGTCTATCAATGAACTCTTCAGTCCTATTCTATTACCTTTTCAATTTAGTGAATCTTAAATGGTTATTTACCCTTTACTTTGTATTTATGACATGTAAACTTCTAATTTGAATCTATATCGCACTGGACACAATGATTCTTCTGTCTGTTTGTGTTTTATACAGTACCATTCATGGCATGTGACGCATGTCCCTAGGTCTCTGATTGTCAAATTAAATAATTCTTTCACTAACGCAACTTTGAGTCAATTATAGAAGAAGCTGAGGCGCTTGAATCTCATTTCAGGCTGTACAACTAGGAAGCAGAGATCTACTTATATCATTTTGTGAGGCTGTGCAGAGGTGCAGCCCGATTGGATCTTTTATCAAGCCAACTGCTGGTTTTACTCCTGGATATGCATCTGAGGTTTGGCCACTTTTACAATATAAATTCTTACTTGATAGCAGTTGTTTAGATGGGGGAATTTTCTCCCTTTTCTCTGAATTATGTTTCTGCCTCTCCTGTCTGATCTTTGGGCTTAAACTTTCCCAATTAATAGAGTAGCTATTCTCATTTAGAGACTTTGTATTTTTATGTGGATGTGCACGGACCATTTTTTCTCATCATGCTATATAAATTCGATTGGGGTTCGTAAATTACTTTTTCCTTTTTAATATTTTCCTACTAGTTTTCTGAGTTCCATTTTATCACCCAATCATGCCAACACATCCACTCATCTAAGGATGCCAACAAATTCATATAGGAGACACGTGCACAAATTCATATAGGCGGAACTGGACATCTATGTTCATATGAAGTCTTCAAGTGACAGGTTTATTCACATGAAATAGGTGATCTTTGCTGATGGCACATTTATCAACGGAAGCACAAGTGAGATGTCATGTGATGGACCTCTGAGGGAACCGTTTACAGTCTTTTGTCAGGTAAGATTCATCAATGTTTATTTGTTATGGGGAGAAAGAAACCCTTGCGAGAATTTGATTTAGCAAAGCTAAGTTCAAAGCACCACTGAAAATACATCATTTTTTGCTGAATATAGGGTGGAACTCATTGGACTCAGTGGGCATTTGTTCTTGGAGAGGTTTTGAGATCCATAGAGAAGAAGACAGATGAACGATCCTCACCTTATGCCCGTGTCAATGGAGTAATCTCCTGAATTATCTTGATTTTAGTTATTTGAAGAAAAACAATGTTCTTAAATTGGCCATGGACGCTGCACGATGCGCTACTCTAGAGATGGGTAATAAGTTAAGGTCTTTCGTTTAATGTAGCAGA
Organism: Asparagus kiusianus; assembly: GCA_022839385.1. Lineage (NCBI taxonomy): Eukaryota > Viridiplantae > Streptophyta > Magnoliopsida > Asparagales > Asparagaceae > Asparagus > Asparagus kiusianus. Next base: position 530,065 of record BQKN01065102.1, read on the forward strand.
GAAATTTGTTCTGCTTAAGACATTATTAGTTTTTACTCACTGGAGACATGTTGCGTTGATTATCTGAAATCTGATACATCTGAAATTTTTACCCACCTATTGCTATCTTCATGTTTTTGTTTTCAGGTTTGAAGAGAAGATACTGCGATGAATTATAATGAATAAAAATGAGATAACTTCATCTTCAAGAAGATCAGCCTGGCGGCGCTGAAGATAGATGTTCTTTTGACGTGTTATCTGACTGCGGGTTAGCGGCAAATCCTGCTTTCAGAGCAAATGTGGATTCTCAAGGCCATATCTCATAGGAGTCTATGCTGGAAAGCAATGGGTGATTCATATTGATAAATGATTTATTGTTATTTCTACAAGAAAGTTATGTCGATTTTTTTGAAATAAATATAAACAAATTTATATATTTTTTTCCTTGTCATATATTCTGACACATATTGACATCATAAACGAACGATTTCAGGTCGAAACGTGCATCTGAACATAAAAAGGTTATGTAAATTGTTTAGCTCAAGAAATCTACATTGGCTGAAATGAACATCAATATGTTATGAGGTGGCTCTATTTCCCAGCTAAGATTTTGTAGACTTCTAATTACGACGCTTCGGAACTTTGAAGTATGGCTTTAAGCTTAGTGACTACTTAAAAAGACTGAAGCTAACTTTCACATGTTTACTCAATGCTCGAGCGCTGGTAACTTAATTTGTGGCTTGAACTGTACTGGTGCCTCGTTGAATTTGGGAATGAGAGGGCCAATACAGTCTTTTGTACGGCAATTAATCCCTCGCTTTCCATTAATAAGAGTTTAACGGAACATAGACACGTTAGTATCTATGATCAGTAAGCGGATACGAGTATAATAGTATCATATTCAAGCCGTATCTGAACCTCATACGTATTTCACATGGGGTATACATTGCAAAAGGACTCCTATCTTCTACCATATTCTGCGGGCGGCCAAATGAATACACACTTGAGATTAAGTGTGCAACCCACGTCTATTCAAAAAGTCAAAATGGTGCAAATGTAGCAAAGTTTCTCTTCACATGTTTCAGGTCTTTCTTAGATTAGTTTATCTGGGAATTTCAATTCTCTAAGCTCAGCATTTAAAGTTGGATAACCCTTTCTCCGTACCCTACGCAAAAAGCCTTTCTTTCAATAATTTATGTTAATTATAATTGTTTCATTTTAGTACCTAAATGGCTTTTGTTCAGTGATTTATCCATTTATGAAGTCATTACCACCGTTATTGTGGCTGTCCTTATCTCTCCTGCCTAACTTGAGTTGGTCATGAAGCACAACCCTACATCAACCCTCTAAATTGCTCCAAAAATTATGATGAATAAAATACATAAAAATGAAGGATATAAAACAATTGTCAATCCTGAGGGCATCTGCTCACAAATCCAAATGCCATTTTAAACAAAATCTCTTCCCTTAACCAAAAAGAAAGGAAAACAAAAGAGCTGGCATTTTGTGAATCTCAAGTAATCCAAAAGTAAACTCCCCCCTCGTTTCTCATATCATGTATACAAGTATATGAAGAACTGAAGCACAAACCTAAGAGAGAAATAGACAGCGACGAAGATGAATGGAGGCAGCAGCAAGAGATCTCAGAGGCTGGTGGTGGCGGCTCTGCTGGCCATCGGCATGGCAATGATCAGCGTCGCGATGCTTCACAAACTGAAGGAGAGGCGTGAGTTCAGCGCCCTTCTTCAAGATCAAGATCATGAGATCTTGACGCTTCAGCTCCAGCTGCAGGTAACAATATGGATATCTGCAGATATATCTGTCTTCATATTATCGAATACAGATACTGACTAGATTTCCAGATAAATGTATTAACAAAACTATTTTGGACTTAAATTAGTAAATCTTAAACTGATTGGGATGCAGTGATGAATGATTATTCGAAAAAAAGTTTATTTTTTTCGTTTACGCAACTCTTGTATCATATAACATGCCTTCGAAAATCTTATTTCTGTCCAACGTAAATTTGATATTGATGGATATGTAAATCAATTTTCTTGCCGAAACATATATGCATTCCGATATGCCATGGTGTTTGCACCCATATATATATATATATATATATATATATATATATATATATATAGAGAGAGAGAGAGAGAGAGAAACTTACATATCATGAAAATATACAAGAGGGGCCATCTCAAGATTTCAAGCCACAATCGAAGTAGATAATTTACTTTTCTTCCCACATTCTTCAGCATCTGTTCCCTATATGAAAGGGAAACTTCACTAGTTCTCCATAGATTTTACTTTCATAAGCTACAGCAATAACATGATGTATATATACAAAATATGGCAATAAACCTTACAAACTGCAATACATGTCAAACCTTTCTTCTGTACCCCAATTTTGTCAGTAGAACAAACATGAGGATTTGAATTTTATTTATTTATTATTTTTCCCCCATGTTGCAGAAAGAAAGAGCATATTCTGAAAATTTGAAAATGAAATTAGAGAATGCGAGAGCCAAGAACGTCATCTTGAAAACCCAGAAGATGGAGCTCACTGGCAAGCTAACTAAAACACAGATGGCAATTGATCAACTACAAAACATTCAGACCGAGACAGAGGCATCCCTCGACGAAAAGCAGGACCAAATCAATGTCCTGGCAGAGAAGGAAGATGAATTGATCAAAGCAAACACTCGAGTGGAAGAAATAACCGAGCTTCTGAAGCAAAAAGAGACGGAAATCGAAGAACTGAAACAAGAACTCAACAAAGTAAGCATAAGTAATGCAGCTGAAGTTAAGAGTGAACAGAATGAAGACACTTCAAAAGAAGAAACATGGGTGAAATTCCAAACTAACACAGATGAAGAACCCGAGAAAAATGGAGATGTTGCAACTTCAGACAACCATCAAAATGAGAATGAAACCACATCAGAGGCAGAAGAACACAAAGGAGAGCGAGAAGAAAGCCACGAGGAAAAAGAAGAAGTAACTGAAACGAGTCAAGAAAACACTACAGATGTTCAAGAGCACGTGAACGAGTTTAAAGATGATCAAGAAACTACGGCTACTCACGGTGTGGAACAAGAGATAAGTGAAGTTTCAGACAACAATCAAAAAGAGGGTCAAGAAAGCTCGTCAGATGTAAGAGAAGAGAACAAGGACGAAGAAGAGAGCAAGGAGGAAAATGAACTAGCTGAGAACAGCGAAACGAGTCAAGAAAGCACAACAGATGTTCAAGAGCTCAGTACCGAGTCTATAAATGATCAAGAATCTATGACCAACATGGAGCAAAAAGAAAATGTGGCCACTCAACATGATGGTGATGAAAACCAGGTAACTTCCAGAGACCAGATAAGTGATTCAAAAGGCAAGAAGCACAAAGGGAGAAGAAAGAACAGAGGTAAGGGTAGAAGACGGAGGAAATCCACCGCTAAGAAAGAAATTTCTGAAGTTTCTCAGGATGACAGGAGTTCAAATAGTGAAGGCCAAAATTCAGAATCCATGGCAGAAGCTACAGAAGAAGGGAATGCTTCTAGCAACCCGCAGTTGGAAAATGCGCAAAACCAAAATGATGATGGAGTCTCAAATGTCCAAGAAGATGAGAGCTCTCGAGATGATAAGGCTAAGAGTGAGAACACTGATGATGAAACTGGGGCTCCTGCGGATTTTAACACAGAGAAAGAGAACAATGCTGAGAAAAAGGAAGAAACAGATGAAAATATGAGGTCCGTAGCAGAGCAATCCGATACTGGCAATGGTGCTGATGACAATCAGTCCCAAACATCAGAAAATATAAGTGATACCGATGATAGTTCCAGCACCAAAGAAACAATAGAAGAGGAAGGAACAGAGCTTAAAGAAAATGAAACCAAAGAAGAGGAAGACGTGGAGCATAAAGAGAACGTACCAGATGGTAACAGCAATGACGACAACTTAGTTTAGAGATTGGACATCGGTATGTTGTCTAAAGTAATGTGATGCATTCAAATCTTCAATTGTTAGTTGTAGAACTGCTTATCAATAGTTAATACGAAAATGTCAAATGCATTGGAAGCATATAAAACCAGTAAACAAAGTGCAACAATTATGTATTGGAATGAACATTAGGCATAAGTGACATCAATATTTCACATTTGCACAGCTTGTATTTTAGTATAAGTCTTTAACGCATCTCCAGCGAAACAACTATGTAAAGAGAAGAGAAACCCATCACCTATTACAAAGACCACATCAGGATGCTATTAATTCATCATGCACGAAATGACTGTAGAGTAAGCGAGAAAGCCAAGCATGTAAGATTTGTTGATATGATTTTTGGGATGTGGATCCAATAATGTTCTTTGATTATTTTTCCCCTTTTTTCCCCCTTTGCTTCTTTCTCCTTTCTTGAACATTTGAAATGATATCATTGACTACATTATTCTACACCATTCATGCCCTATTATGCAAAAGAGACAAGAATATACAACCAATAGCTAGCAAATTAGAATGATATATAGGAGTTTTAGGATAATCATCATTTTGATCAGCAAGATGACATTACAAGGAGTATCAATATTCATATCCATAAACCCACTCCAAAATTTGTAACGAAGTTTTATGGAACTCATTAAACTGGTATCTTGGGCAAACTCAAGAGAGAAAGCTTGCCTCACATTATAGTACTTACTGAAATTAGAAGAAAGAAAAGAAATCCTCAAATTATAATTGACACATGCTCCGCAGTCCGCACAAACCTTGAATGATCACAATGAAAGACAACCATTTCATAGGTCACCCTACATTAATTATGATTTATTTTAAGACGCACACAGCTGAAAGGAAATTCTCTGTAGCCCAAACTAGTCTAGTGCTTTGCTTCAGGTACAGTCTGCGACATGGAAGAAGGGATGGAAATAAATAATTTGAAATGAAACATTGAACTAAATAGCTATAATAGATGCAATGCTAAAACTCATGCCACAAGAAACCCTGAGTATAATCAATTACTTGATAAGAATTATCAGTAATGAACTAATGGCCAATGGCTAGTGGATGCTTAAAGAGACCCACAAGTGAAACATCCATGTCATTATGTTTGTTGATACAATGCAAACCCAGATATTATCTAACAGCTACAAGTGGCCACCAGAAGATGGGATGTACAAAAATTGGAGAAACATAGAAACGAGATGCATCTTGAATTATCAAGCTGCTTACTATTCCAAAATATAAATGATGCCAATAATTTCTAGGAAGATGCAGATTTAAGATCAGCAAACAAAAAATGTCCATGATAAAAATATTCCTGGAAGGCATGCAGAACTTGGCTAGTAGAGTAAAAGAGAACCATTTTGATGATGAATATAACTGAAAATCTATCGAGAAAGACATATCATTAAGCAAAAAGTTCTTTTTTCAAGTACCGAACCACATCATACTTAAAAATGAAAGCTTGAAACTTGCGATTTAAAAAAAATTACCTCTTCTTTCTTTTCCTTCTTTCCACCGAAAAGCTTGTATCCTCCATAAATTAGCAATCCCCAACCACTTAAACTAGCAAGTACAAACTGCAAGAGAACAAACACCAAATAATTTTCGTAAATAATGCTTCAAGGATAAATAATAAACATAAATAGGACATGGCTTATAATACTTTTTAAAGCTATAATTTAGGCTCCAAGGCTTGAAGAGCATCAGATCAGAGCACCATTTCTATAGCAAAATTATTTTTTTCCATGTAATTCCTGGGGCGAATTAGTTGCAACAGATAATCTGCTACTCGACAATCAGGTCTGTGATGGTTTGAAGTTGAATAATTCAACTAGCATCTATCAAATTTGGTTTTGGATTTGATGGAGAAGATAACGTCTTATTTAAATAAGCCCCCTTTCTCGACTGAAGTAAGGGAAGGAAATATAAATGTTCATGGTACTGAATAAATAAAAATATAAAGTTTGTAGTCA
>BQKN01065102.1:536013-547758 GCA_022839385.1 Asparagus kiusianus
AGATAGAAAAGGTTAACAAAAACAAAAAGCCATTTACGCAATTAATTTGCTGCACGTACGTACGTGCTAGCTAGTAAAGTCCATCCGGCAGCGATTTCTCTCGTCTGAAATCCACAATTAATCTGATTCGAAGAAATAATACGCACGTAAAATCTCGATTCCTCTATTTTCACATGTATTAATCCCATAACTACTACTCGTACATATATAATACTTACATCCCCTCAGACGACAACCCACGGATAAATACTTGGTTTATTTTTCTCATCTCCTAGTAATATATCTTTAGTTTGGCCCCCAACAGCTCAAATACCACACCATCCTAAGCGACTCCCCAGAGCTCAGGCACCGCCCGCGATTGGCGCTAGAACCGCGGCCTGGGCCGAGTTGAGCCGTCGTCGACCATCCTCCGAAAAGAGAACCCTTGCGTTTGAGGACGGAAGAGCTAGGCTTCGCTGCGTGATCTTTCTGCTCAGCAGCGGCCTTCATGCTAGCTAGCTACACGGTATGTCGATGATAAGCGGCGGAGTAGTATCGTGTGAACCGTATCTAAATTCTGACGATTAAAGGTTCGAGTTAAATGAAGCTAGGAACTTTAAAAAAAATAATAATAAATGAAAAATGAAACGGTGTTTTGGGAAAAACCAGCGGCTTCTGCTCACTGAAACCGTGAGCAGAGCCCACTGATTGATTGAAACGGGGAACCGCCGGGTGCACCTTTTGGCATCGTTTGGCAAATGATTAGGTGAAGGGTTAAGAAGACTTAACTAACTCTTTCTTAACCAACCAAACACATAAAATCTACAGAAGGGTTAAAGCGAGTTAACTCGATCTCTATTAACTTTTCAAACGCAAAAAAATGCATAAGGGTTAAACTAAACCCTCTGGAAGGATTAAAATGAGAGGTTTACTAATATTTCTACTTAGAAAGATGATGCATATAATAAAACGTCTTTTGCTTTGGCAGGTAGGTAAAAATGCAATCTATTATCCTACTGTACTTAAACTTTGAAGCACATGATGCATAATAAAACGTCTTTTGCTAATATATGAGAAAACTAGGGACTTGGAAAAATGAAATGCATATGACAGGGATTCATCTAAATAGAAGCCGGCCATTGTTCCACTTTAGCTGCAATTTTTTCTTTTCTCTATTGTTTGCAATCTCTTGATTATTGTCTCCATCTCTCCTTTTTGATGCATTTGGCCCTTGATTGCTCTTGTATTTGTCCTTGAAGAGGCAGGTATGCGCACATTGTGGGTCCCTTGTGGCAGTTTGGTAACCATGGAATTTTTCAGTTTCATATTGTTTTTTGGAGAAATATATGAGGTGTATATCATCATCATGGCTAAAATACGAGATTGGTCTAAATAGGGACACCTCTTTACCACTTTGGCCTAAAAAGTGACACCGGCGACAATTTGACATAAAAGTGACAAGTCAATGACAAATAGACTTTTCTGATCGTCGGAGTAATTTTTTAGCAAAAAATTAAAAAAAATTATATATAGACCACTTAATCTCTCATTATTTTTAAATTAATTCATCTCATTTCCCTAAGTTTCTGAAATTTGTAAGAAAAACACTCTGTTTTTCCACTATCTTCTTCCTCCTTCCCATCTTCTTCCTCATTCCCTTATTTTTCCTATACCCTAATCTTTCCTCCTCCCTCACTCCCTCTCCTACCTTATTTCATGGATCATCCACTTACTCCTAAATTCCTTCATCTCCCCCAATCTCTTTTACTCCAAATCCCCAACATCTCCTCCGCTCTCTCATTCCCTCTTCCTTCTTCTCCTCTTCCTTTCTCTCACTCTCTTTTCCTACTTGCTTCACCCACTCCTAACACTCAAAATTAGGCATTCCACCACAATCTTAGCGTCATTCTTCTCTTCTTTTCTTGCACTCTCTCTTCCTCATTGCTTCATATTCCTCTTTCATCCTCCAATCTTAAAAAAACTAATCTCCTTAAGAGTGAGGATATGTGAAAAAAAGGAGAGAGAATGGTGACAATTGGGAGAAGAAAATAATGAAAGAGATGATAAGAAGCATGAGGAAAAAGATGGCGGGAAGGGAGGGAGAGAGGAGTTCTTTTTACAAATTTTAAAACTTGAGGGGTTAAATTAGAAAATATAAGAAATTTGAAGGGTACATATAAAAATCTATTAATTTTCTTACTTAAAAATGCTTCCGGTGACCGAAAAGGTTTATTTGTCGCTAGACTTGTTACTTTTTAGATCAAATTATCGCTGGTGTCACTTTTTAGGCTAAAATGTTAAAAAGGTGGCACTATTTAAGCCAATTTGGTATTTTAGCCTCATCATCATCATCATTTTTTTTGCGAATGAGAATCGGATGATTTTAAATTTTAAGTCTCGCAAACTCTTTTCCATAAGTATTTATAGACAGATTGTGTCATTATATATATATATATATATATATATATAAATTATATATTTTGCATACCCATATGATCACGCGCTCTGAAGAAAATGGGAATGCCATGAATTGGTGTACAGGGAGGAAAGGAAGGATGATATTTGAGCCATCCTTTATATCGCTGAGTGGCAGATTTGCGATAAAATTTTTCAGTGCGTGGCACTTGGTATCTTGTATTCAAGAATAAACAAATTCACAGCCTTCACGTCTCCAATCATATTTGCCATTATTCATTTCACAAGCACATAATACACGACATTTATGCACGTCGATACCTCTTTCACTGAACAATCCAAAATCTTCTTTTTTTTTTTTTTTCAAATTCATAGTTTAACAAAAAGTTTTCGCACTTGTGCAATCTCTTTCGCTGTGATTTTGTGGGCCTAAGCACCTCAATCAAAGGAGATTTAATTGAGTCACCCAAGCAAATATAATAGAGTATGAAAATATATAAAAGAGAGAATAACCAGACTAAACACCAAATGGAATAGACTAAACACCAAATATATAAAAGAGAGAATAAAGCTTATATTCTCTCATAATAATTAAAGAACAAGAAAAAGCAATAACTAGCTCACGTAAAAAAAAAAGATTTCAAACGTTTAACACCTGAATAAAGAGTGAGATATTTTCCCTATTCCCACTTTCTGCTTTAAAAAAAAAATCATAAGCAGATGCTAGAGATAAAGCAAGATCAACATGCAACATGTACCATCAATATTAACAAGCTGCGGTTGATCCAATGAATGCAATTTAGAAGCAAAAATGTCTCTGTTAAGGTTTATCGAACTCAAGACTTGCGTAACGAAAAAATTATGATTTGAGCAAAGAGAAACATGTAAAAGAAAAAGAAAAAAGAAAAAAGAGAGAGCATAATAATGATTTGAGCTGTACATTAAAATGCCTAGCATTAATCAAAACACAAAATTGAAGTAGATATGTATTTGTTCTCAGTAGTGCATCTGTTAAGAGTAAACGCAACTAAGGAAACAAGATCAATTGACTAAGCAAAAAACCTTATCATTTACAGGTAACAACGCAAAACCTAGAACAAGCAAACATAGACGTCAAAGTTTCATGCAAAATTATATGCACACTATTTATTTTTAACAAACACCTTTCGACAAACCCCTTAAAATCTCGAAAACAGAAGAGGATGAGCAGAAACAAGCTCACTCGCTACAGCACAAACTAACCATATACTTCAACAGAACAAAACAAAGGCTTACATCAACAGATCAACTGCGATTTACACTGAATCAACAACTTCAACTTGCTGCTGAGCTAGGTATCTCTCCCTTCGTTCTTTCTGAAATATATAAAATCAAGAAATAAGAAAAATAATTGTAGGGGGGGGGGGGGGGGGGGGGGGGATTGCGGCTTGAATCAGATAATATAGATGACAGCAATTACCCATTCATCGATCACAAGTCCTTCGCCAACAATCCTAGGGCCATTATCTTCAGGAGGCTTCTTGCGTGCCTCCAGAGCAGCCTCAGCTTCTGCCAGCTGGCGTTTCAGTTTATCCAATTGCTTCAATGACACAATGATATAGTATATTTAATCAATTATTTAAAATGTTATGCATGAAAAAGAAAAGGTAACAGAGTAAAATGTGGCTTACAGGGCTAGGACGATCAACGTCCAAGAAGACAACTCGTAGGATTTTTTCAATAGCGACCTGGTCTTTTTGCTCGTCAAACTGTTCAACGGACATAAGTTTAGTTTTTTTAAAAATGCAAGAGAAAACTCGAATAAAAAAAAAGGAAATCTTTAATAAAGGAAAGTCCCACGAAAGAAAGTAACATTTAACGATCAAGCATTAAGAAAGGGCTTAATCGTTGGGAGAGCTAGTTAAAAGTTTTGGCATCATTTTCTAACATCTTCTAGTTAGCTTGAAATCTGGAGCTACTAAGTAAATGGAAGTAGGTTTGGATGATAATGATGATGAATCAGATCAAAAGCCCATCAACTTAAAGTAAACCTATTTATGATAAGCTAGTCCAAAAAGGAACATGGGAGTGACAAAATCTCTAGAATCTATTATTAGTTAGCCAATTGTTACTTACAATTAGAAAGGAACATCATTTTCCAGAAAAATATTTCTCCATTAGAATTACTTAGACCTATTGTTTATAGAAAGAAGTTATTTTCATTTTTTGGAAGAGAACAAAATCAATCTAATACATAAAATGAGTATCTACTCTGATGAAAAGCACAGTGCTAGAAATTTAAAATATATCTTCTTCTCTATAGATTCTATATCACCAAATGCTACCTGACTAGTTTTACTATATACATTTACGCCTTAAGCGCATTCGAACAAATTTAAAGAAGGTTGAACCAGACGGTATGACTCTTTCTACAGATTATAAATTCAGGTATTGCATATTTACAATCTATCAGATAACATTAGCAGATAGATATGCAGTACAAATATTTTGATTAGATCTATACATTCTACTAATTGGTAGCAAGGAGAAATTAGACAATTTTATTGATTATGAGGAGCTGCCTAAGTGGCATGGAGACAGACACGGACAAGGGTAAAACACGGGTACAGACAACCAACAACAAAATTCTTCAAAAAGTAGGATACGGAGACACCAGAAGATGAATCTTATTATAATATATAATACACATAATATTATAATGATAATTATAGTCCTTATTATTATAAAGGGCGAGTTCATATACATGCATATTGCATACATACACAAGCATGCTTATTGAGGCGCGCCCGGGCGTGGGGCGCTTCGGCCTAGGGGAAATGAGCCCCGCACGAGAGGCGGGGCGCTGCACGTAGCGAGGCGCGTGCCTCGCGTGCGCCTCGCACCTGCGTTATGTACATATTCTGTCTTCTATTTTTTTAAAATAATTTACATAATTATATATTTATATCATGTAATACACTCTTTCTTACTAGTTGCTAATCTATTTTCATCTTTTCATGTTTAACCTATAAAAAAGAAATAATAATTAGTAATTTAGTATACTTGTTTGCTAATTGTAACTTTATTCTCTAATTAGCATGCTAACTAGCAAATTATGAACATGTAAATATGTAATTGTTACATTCATTCTTCATCTTTTCATGCTAACTAGCAAATATCAATTAAGAATACTAACTAGAAAATTATGAACAGTCATGTTTGTTAATTATATTACTTAGTCTTTTTATGTGACAATTTATAAACATATGCTCATAATTGTTAATCACTTAATTTGATGATTTAAATACATGTTTCTTGTATCTTTTTGTTACTTTAAAAATTCAGTTAGCATAATTTGATGATTTAAGTTGATATTCTTATAATTTTGGATGTAGGTAACTAATATGTTGCTAATATGTTTCTGTCTTATGATGTTGGCAAATATTAGTTTGAGTTATGCGCCTCAATTAGTGAGGTGCACGCCTCGTTGTGCGCCCTGCACATGGTGCGCGTAAGGGACCTTTGCACCCCACATTGCGCCTTGTGCCTCGATAACACTGTACACAAGTTCAAGTTCATGCATTCAAAAGTCTGACTATTATTTCAAGTGATATAAAAACATATAATGATGACATATATGCTAATTTTTTTGTCACCATACATTTTTATGACTTTGCAAAAGGAAAATGACTTTGCTCTTCACCTTTATAGAAATTGCTGGAAATTATCTAAAGTAGTATTATATTGGTCGATATTTTATAGCATTTTCTGGTACAGTCTATGGTTTACATGAAAATAATCAGATATTTCAAATATGTAATATCAATAAAGAAATGCATTTGAAGTGTAGGATATATGTCCAAGAAGTATGATTGTGTTTTATGTTAAAACATATATTATATGCGTCCAGACTCATTTGAATGGGTATATGTACATATCACAAGAGTACCAAGGAAGTGTCGGTATCTGGTGGGGGTGTCAGAGTGTCGGGCATGGTCTGATAGAAGGTTACAAATCCAGGATAGCAGTACCGATGCTACATGGGGAGCTGCTATAAATTAGACTTGGTAGAGAAAATGAACAGCACATGAAGCTGGTTTACCAGAAAAAGAACGTTTTTGATTGCATGCTTTAAAACTTTTAGATGCTACGTACACTACACAAAAAAACATATAATCTAACGGTATGAAACGACAATTAACAACCAGCATCCAGTGACAAGCTTTAACTTATTCAGAAAATGACAACATAAAATTAAAATCCCAAAAACTTTCACTTTAGTTGGCATATTTTTTCTCCACTGTTGGATCATATGTACATTCTTTAAACTCTATCCAGAATACATAATTCAAACCACATTGTCAGAAGCAAAAAACAGGAAATTATTCACACAAAACCCCATTAGTGGATCAGTTTCTAAATAACCCAATCCATGGTGATCAAATAATGAAAGAAAATGACAAATCCAGTAGCCGACAACTGAATCTTCAACAACTGAATCTTCAACAGCCGATTCCATTTGGAAGTACGAAAACAATCTATCTAAACCTTGGGGCTGAGGCTGTAATACATGATTTCCAATTTGAGAGGGAAAAAAAAGAAGGAGAAGCTCAACTTTCGGTTTTATCATGGAGAAGTGATGATGGTTTACTCATTTCCTGTTATTTCTATTTCCTCTTTATGTCAATGAAACAACCAAAAGCATGCCAATTTGCTTATATGCAATTTACATCCATATGCCATCGTAGTAGCGTCGGGTTAACAGGCAGGAAGCAATTTCTAACCATAATAATTGTAGAAAGTAAAAGCTCCAACACTAAGAACACAAATGAATGCAAAGCAATCAAAATAGCAACTTACCAACTCAGGTACATACTCCATGGGCCCTTTCACCTTCAAGCTCATAATCTTAAACTTAACCTTGCTTTTCTGATCTTGTGGCTTCTCATTATTCTCTGGTTGCTCCACAAACTTGAAAACTGTCATCCAGAAACCAAACTAAGATCAAAACCCTCTCCTTGTAAACAGGGAACCTTCAAATGAAGAAAATTTGACCAGTGGGGAAAAAAGACAGCGTTACCGGTTGCTATAATACTCTCTCCAGGAGACAATATACCGCCAGGAGGACGCATGAAGCAACTCTTAGGTGCAGTGGTTTGGAACTGAAACCATGAAAACAAAATACTTAAAATTGAGCTGCATCCAAGATTTTTCGTTGTATATCAAGTAATGAAATTTGTATGCATATCGAATGCCTACATATTCACACCTTAAATGCTACATGAGACTTGCTCGTATTCTTTATCCTGATCGCACTTCTGACCTGCTTCCCGGGTTCATCTACATCAAACAAACAAATGTAACAAAAAAATTAACACAATTTATGAGAACTACATAACATGATTTCAGCTTGGAAACTTTGTAGCCTGTAATTCAACCAACTGGAGCAGTTCCGAATCCTAAGCTAAATGATGCTTTCATCATCAATAAGGAAACAAATAAAAGGATTACTCAAACATTAATTATAAGCTTCTATAAGCAACTATCTAAATTTCCACTAAATCTAACAGCTAAATTCCCAGCAAAGCAAAGCTAATAATAAACTCGGACCTTTTATTATTATTAAAAATGGAGGGGAAAAAAGAAAGAAAGAAAAAAGCAATTTCCTTGATAGCTCCTATGATCTGAATAACCCACAACAAAAAAAACTAAAACTTGCGAACCATTTTCAAAGGAAAAACAGAGAGCACGGGAAATAAAAAAAAAAACTCCCATAATTATATAATAAAACTAAAAATTAGTATGGGCATTTTCATTTGAGAATTAAGCTATTTCTCTACATCAATAGGGAAACAAGTAAAGAGATCAATTAACATTGGAGAATTAAGCTCGAAATAACCAAATTATGTAAACAAGAAATCAGAGCTGTGTTACTTAAAAAAAACCCAGGTCTCTAAATAGCTCCAAAAATCCAAATAATCCAAAAAAAGTTTACTAAAACATGCAAACCATTAAAATATATATTAAAAAAAAAGAGAACTAACATAGGTATCCGAGCTCTGTAACCGATCAACCTCTAAAACATAAACCCCACAAAATAGAATATTTATAATAATAAAAACCATCAGAAAACAATTGGAAAAAAAATCCAACTTCCCAAATAAATAAATAAATAAATAAATTATTAAAAAAATCTCACAAGGAAAATAGAGCTTAGTTGCAGGATCAAGCCGAAGCCTTCTCATCGTCGGCAACAGCGATTTCGCCACCGAAGAAACCGACTTCGGATTAGCATCCGGACCCGGGTTCTTGCTCCGGGTCGACCCGTTAACGATCCGACCCGAACCGAGCTGGACCCGGTTCCGGGTCAAACTCTGGGTCGCCGAAGAATCCTTATTTCCGCCGCCGCCGCCGCCGCCGCTTAAGAAGGGGATTCGACACAGGGCCCACACTTTCCCCTCCGACTCCGACGCAGATCCCGTCACCGCCATCACTCCATTCACCGATCGAGTCCCGTCACCGCCGATGACGCTTTTCGGTTTGAGACGGTTCGGACTTTAAAGACGAGGGGTGAGGTGTATTTAGTAGGTCGCAGTTGAAGTCCGCGGGGTTTGGTCTTTTTACATGTATACCCTTATATTTATCTTATTTATACATTTATTCTTTAACTTTGCAAATTTTCTCATTTTTTGTTTACAAGTAAATAAATGATTTATTAGTGCTGAATAATTATGATTAGATGATGTAAAGCACAGGCATTAATGAGAAAAGAAAAAGGCAATATGGG
Organism: Asparagus kiusianus; assembly: GCA_022839385.1. NCBI lineage: Eukaryota > Viridiplantae > Streptophyta > Magnoliopsida > Asparagales > Asparagaceae > Asparagus > Asparagus kiusianus. The sequence goes on from BQKN01065102.1 coordinate 545,174, forward strand.
CAAGCTCAGAAGCCCGCACAAACATCAGAGAGCATCGCCATGATTTAAGTAGAAAATTCAAGACGGACACTTACTCTTTATCTCTCTTGGTCCTGTAATCTAAGGAGGTGTTTTGTTCAATTTCTATAAATTATATAAAATATTTTTTACCCAAAATATGATTTTTTTGTATTTCTTAAAAAATTTATAGAAAAAATGTTGAGGAGTCAAAAAGTACTAGTTTTTTATTTTTTTACTTTGCTTGTTTGGTTTAAAACAAGAAAAATGGCTCATAACTTTATAGAAAATAGCAATATTTTCTATAATTTGTAGAAATTAAACCAAACACCTCTTAAATTTATAGGAAAATATCAACTTTATAGAAAAGTGTCGATGTGGTGTCATATTTCTAGGTGATTTTTGTATATTTTGAGAGGAATTTGATTTCTGTAAATTTTGGTACTTTTTGGTACTTTACAGAAAATATTTCTATAATTTTTTTGAACCAAACACAGTTTACAAAAATCTACAGAAAATTTTTAATTACAAAATTGTCATTGTTAGATATTTTGAGAAAACTTTTTTATAAAATTGTGCAAACAAACACCCCCTTAATAGTGAAACAACCGTATTTTCATCTTCGAATCATTCTCATTTTTAGATTACCTATTATTCATTTTCGCAGATACTCTAGAAATATTTGCTCAAATTTTCCGTAGATTTTTTGTTCACATAAGATATGAAATAGTCAAATGCATGCCTCTCTCTCTAAAAAAAATATGGATTTTTTTTTCACATCGAGCATACCATATTTACAGACTTAAGTGCATATTTTCGAAGTTATCCTTAAATGAAATGACACAAATTGCAATAGGAAATAAAATATGGGATGAGGTAGGAAATATACACGTATTTAATGGGTCCTCGGAGTTCGGAGTTTTTTATTTGGCCCCTTTAAGCGGTCCCCACTACTCAGTGAGAAGGTGAGGAAGTGATATGTGTTGGATCCGGTGAGCAGGCGTGAGGTTACCGCGCGCTGAGGTCAAACAGGGTGGCAACCGGCAAGCGTGAATGATTTGGGGTAAAGTAACCGGGGCGGTGACGGGAAAGGGAATGTCTCGGTTGATAATGAGTTAATGAGTTAATTAATAGAGTAATAATAGAGGGGTTGACTTTTCAGGTCAAGTGGGGTTCACGCGGGAGTTGTAATCACAAAAAGTAAGCAGCTTTTGATAACTTGGAATATTAATAGCTGTTTTTTCTTCGTGAACCTTCGAAAGTTTATATTTTGCACATTTAAATCTTTATATTTGATAATTTACTTGTTAATGGATACTCTGAATATATTAGTGCAATTTTTTGTTAGAAAAAACAGAATTAAAATACAACGGTTTATCAATCCTCTTCTTCTTCTTTTGTTTATTTTCTTATTCCAAAAAATAGAAAAGAAAAGAAAGTAGCAACCAAATTTTTTTTTATTCTTATTGTAGATAGTAATTTATCTTACGAGTGTATCAATTCCATGAGAAAAATCTTCAGAAAAATGAGAATGCTGTTAAACCTACCCTTATTTAGACGCTAAATTTTAGGAGAATAAAACTTTTTGAATTTTGATTTCTAAGATCAAACTCTAAGGAGGATCAGATGGCTTACAACATTGGATCAAACTTTCTTCTGTTGGATTTAGATTGAGATATCGATGTTATTTTTATTGGAAAATGGTCAAATTGCAAATGCCCTTTATTTTCTGCTTTGAATCTGAGCTCTGGGCAACACACAAAACTGCCTTCAAATTTTTTAAAAATGATTGACATATTGACATTAAACTCTATTATATATCTTTCATATTTGTACATTCACAAATGCAAAAATTAATCAAAATAATGACCATATATGTCTTTAAAGAAGCTAGGCAGTCCAACTATCTCTGTACATACATGTGTATTAGGTCATCTAACAACAAAAGTGTCCACCATGGAATGCGACATGTAGCATTTAAAATCACCTCAAGATCAAATCAGGGCATGTCCTAATATATGTACAAATAAAGTTTTGAAAAATGGAAATTAGACAACCTGTTCCCATAAACAAGTTGAAAAAAAGAGTTACGGCGAGTTTATTCCTTTTTAATATTCTCGTTGAGATAGACGGTAAGAATTGAGAGTATTAGTCCCTCTCCAATTACCACAAGCTAGAAATGATCTAAATCCAATAAGTTATTAGTTAATACCCAAAATCTAAGTTAAGTATTGACCTGGTCTATAAAAATGTGGGTATATAAACTATTTTACGCTTACAACGTCCTTTACAGGTGCTTAGTTATGAGCTCAGTTGTTGGGGTAAAGTAGAGACATGGGAAGAGCAACGTGATGAAAGATGCCGTTTCAAGAATAATATATGAAGAAATCATGTACTTTTGTTTGCATTGAATAATGGAGGAAAACAACCTTTAAACCAAGAACAAACAACAAGGCATATTCCCAGGGCCGGCTAAAGGCATAGGCCGCTAAGGCATATGCCTAGGGCCCCCATTTTATTGGGGTCCCAAAAAATATATTTTCTATATATATATATATATATATATATATATATATATATATATATAT
>BQKN01065102.1:567758-579429 GCA_022839385.1 Asparagus kiusianus
TCGGCGATTTGGTTTGATCTCTGAATAGAGGGGTTTCTCCCCAACACTAACATAGAGATAGAAATATAGCTCAGTTTTCTGTTGATTTAAAACATTTATTTACAGAGTCGATATCAACGACAATAAATACAGCAATAAAAATTTTTTTACGTACATTAATGGGGGGAAATATTATACAAAAGAATTTTGAAGTTATGATAGAGCTTGCTTTTTCATGTATACATTTTCCAGTCTAAACAACCACCACCACATGAATGTGAGAGGGAAAAAACAAAATATTCATAGCGCTGAAGTTACAGCATCAATTTTCAAAAAAAAAAACAAAACCAAAAAAAAAAAAAAAAACAGCAGCAACTCACAATAACAATTTCAATAGAGTCAGCACAATCTATAAACTCATTCAACTGAGATGAGCAATGTCAACGTCCTCAGGAAGTCTGAAAGTATCAGCAGCCCCAAACTTCCTCCTCTCCTCCAACTCCTCATCTGAGTCCTCACCCCAGCTGTCTTCATCGTCATGTTGACTATTGGCAGCTGAAGGAGTCGATGGATCATGGACACTCTTAGCGATGCAGTGCTGAGCCGCAAGCATGTTCACTTGGCCGAGGTGGGAGATTTCCACCATTACGGTGTCATCGTTTTCAGGCAGAGGCTGCTTCCATGGCTCTCCGTCGATTCTCATGTATGTGCAGTCTGCTGCTCCCTTGTGGAACTCGAAGCGAACTTTACGACCCTGAATGCAGAAGAATGGGTAGATATTGAATGAAGTGAATTTTAGGAATGATCTATCTGTGTTAATTGTTAATGCTCTTCAAATTAGTGAATTCTTTCATGGAGATAAAATGTAACATTAATAACAAAACCAATTAATAACAAAACAACTTAGTTTTGCTTTGTTGAATACAACATGCAAACTTAAAGGGTCTCTTTGGCAACTACAAAGTAAACGGAAAGAACTAAAAATGAGAAAGTGACTTTCCTTCCTATATCAGCATTTGTAGCCCTTTACTCTAAAATTTGGAGAAAGCGGGTGAGAAGTGAATAAGGCAAGAGAAATTATTATTTTATTCTTTTTATTTATCGTTTCACTTATATAGTTTCTAGTCTTTACTTCTCATGACAATCAAACATGACATAAATAATAAGCAAATGCCACATGAGTTATCATCTCAACTTCTCACCTCTGCACTTTCTTGTGTCGAAAACAAGATTTGTAAATAAAAGATGGAAGAGAAAGTGATTTCTAAACGAAGTACTTTTTCTCGCTTTTCTGGTTTTCATTTACTTCCTGAAGGAGAAACAGCAACTATGAAGGACAGAGGTCCAACATGCTCTCTATAACAGATGTATACATGCACATATTGATGTATGTAAGCTCCTCACCTGTGCAAGGCGAGTGCCATGTCCTTTGGGAGCAAGCAAAACGAGTCCATGCCAAGCATCTCGGAACCCAACAATCTCAATAAGGCCGTCATCTACGTATGGTGGGGTCAAGTCTCTCTATGGTATATCAGAACTCAAATATTAGAAAGATGCGTAAATTTTGAAACGCAATCAAGTATACAGTCCACTTGTGGAATGGAAAATATTTAATTGGCAAACTATTGAACTCACATCTCGTGCTTTCCTTGGATTTGGAGTTCCCCAAGGGTTTAGTCCTCCAGAAAAGCTAGGCAGGTTCAGACATATGACTGACCTTATGCTGTAAAAGGTATTGCACATTGATTATAACCAAGATAACAATATCCAGCTATCTCATTAGGAAATCAGTTATACACTTTGTATGTTAGTTTTATTGAAATGACTCAAATGAAGAAATAAAAACAAAACAATTGATAAAGTTTATACAAATTGGACTTATGTAAACAGAATTCAACAGAAAAGAGATTCATCAACACCCTTTGTGTGCAAGTCTGCGAGCAATTAGGTTATAACATTTTTAATGTATTTTCAGGATTCTCAAACAACAGATATGTCAATAACTTGTCTTTTCATTTAACAGTTTTAGGAAGGAACCTATAGTACGGGAGGGGTCTGCATGCAGTTTAGTTATCATTTAATCAACTTACTAAAGTGCATCAGAAATAACAATGTTGCTAGACAAGATGGGGAAAACATATAATTTATTTAAGAAAATAAATTAAGATATCAAATTTTGATGGATTATTGGGATACTTTATTCGGTGATAGCTCACAAGAAATTGCTAGTCCATGTTTGAGTAACAGATTTTGGACACAGATGAAAGAAGATATTTAAAATCATTGATGCGGATTGCCATTTCACAGATGAAATTGCTAGTCCATCGGTCTAGAGAGAAGTAAATCAAACTGTCAGAAAGGAGACCACATTTTTGTAGGCTTTTCCTAGGGGCATTGAAAACAATTACGCAGAAATGAAGAATGCCATGGTCGGAATACTCTCAGTTCCTTGCAAAAATGTAAGGAAAAATCACTAAAAAATAATCACAGATACCAAAGGAATGATATATAAAAATGATACAGATAAGACAAACATGAGATTAAAATCTATGCTCCCTATTGATTTATCAATATAAGTATACATATCAAGGAAATCATGCCATACCAAGAAATGTAGCAGACAAAGTCATAAATGTTAGCCTACCTGGACGGAATGCGAAGATCTTCCCAATGGCCATGCCTTTTTAGGATTTTAACTTTTGCAAGTTGTGCTATATTCCTGCATTTGAAGTAAAGCATTTGTTCCTATATAATAGATATAAAGAAAGTAGAAGGATTGTTCCTTTTGGTCTACGAACTTGAACTGCATGACCAAACCAGAAAGTTACGTTTTCCTAACTGCCATCCGATTTTCAAGGTTTAGTGCCGACTGCCGACCTCATGCTGTAGTTGCCTTGGTAAGGAAAGCTAGTACCAAGACTAACGATTTACTGCAGATCGACTAAATATCATAAAATCTGACCATCTCTAAAGGAACCTTCTAAAATTAGAGTTACGCTCCTAAATCAACCCATTTAGACAGTAAAGAGTCAGAGATCATGATTTTACTGTATGATGCTCGATAAATCTCTCATTAATGAATTTTAAGCCCATGTTGACACGTTTGGGCTGCCACAACACATTTTCTCAAGTAATTTAACGTTGAGTTGTTTAAAAAAGTTAAACATTTGCATCTCGTCTATGAAAGTTATGTATTAATCTTTTATGACCAAATGCAAAAAAAAAGGAGGCTTGTCCTTAATTACTAAGGTTTACTTAACATGGTAAATGTAGATTGGAAAACGGATATGGTATCGCCAGCAGGCCAATTTTTATAAACTGATGCAAACATTTAATGCCAATCAGGCCAGTTTTTTATGAACTGATGCAAATATTTAATGTCAATATTACCTTGAAGAGGGATGAAGAAGAGATGCACAAAACCATCCTTGAGTACATCCAAGCTTAGCATAGGTAGTCTACATTGAAAGAATGGTATTACTGCATTTAAACTTTGTAAACCAGAAATATGATCAGCCATTTGAAAGTGGAAAAATGACCTGGTTGACTAACTGGTTCTTGAATTTTTCTGGATGGAGCTTCCGCTCCGAATGAAACGCATATGATACTTGAGCATCCATTCCTACAGCATAGGAAAAGCCAGAACACGGAATCACACTCAACAGACACAATATTTTGATTTATTCTTTCCTATGCTGGAAAAGAGTTATAGAATAAGTGTCAGCAGGAAACTATTTACCAGAAATATTCTTTTTTACATCAATATTGCCCAAGAGGATAGATTTTAAGATGATATATGTGCAAGCATATAATTACCTTATGGATGTTATGCTTGAATCACCAAAAAGAAAATATACTATATCCCACATTGCTCAATTTATTCAGCAATTATAAAATAACAGGAAGATCTGCTTAGCAAGCTATTTAATCCTTAGGAACATTGCAGATTAAATCGAGGATCTAATAAGTTATTTAGTAATCGTATTTCACTTGCAAATTTTATAATCAAAACCATCTTTTGCTACTTCTTTCTCAATGTGCTTCTGTCCTTGACTGTTGGCTTCCCGCAAAGAAGCCTTCCCCGATGGATATTGAATATATCTAGTTAAGAAAAATCAATGTATTAAGGATTTTCTCCAGTAGAGAAGTCTGTTAGAAGCACCAAGACCAAAGCAGAATGCCACTACAGCAGCAATAAAAATAAAAGTAAGTTTTTTTTTGTGTCGAGGGATGACAATGGTAATATGATAATCAATTGCAGCCTAAGGCCAAACCCACAATCTTAGATAACCTAACAAAAAATAAGTTCAGTCTCAAATTCCCTCATATATGTCTCCCTTTTTCACTTAAAGGAGTTGAAATAGCCCTTAACTGAGGGGAGGAACAGAATTCACATAGAGCCCCAGAGTTTTGGGATAAAGGGCTTTGTTGTTGCTGAATACATTGAGCCCCATTTTCCTTCTTAGTATGGGCACTCATACAAGCCTATATAAAGATCACTGAATTTTAAAGAAAATAGATATGTGTCCAAATTATATCAGCAAGCATATTTCTTAATGAGAAAGAATAAAACAGCTATCACTGGAACTCTTAGAATATCATGAAAAGGATGGTTATGGTTTTGAATAAATTAATTTGAAATCAGGATTATTCTTTCCGGATTGCCACATTCTTTTTTACCTTGTAAGCTCCAGAGACATTCTTGCTCAATTAAAAGGATTATATTGTAAGCTCCAGAGACATTCTTGTTCAATTAAAAGGAAAAACCTTACCCATACTGAAGTAGTTCCAAAATCCCCCACGGAACGTATGATAACCTTCCTAAGAAGAAATCAACATCAAAGAGTCAGTCAAATTTGAAAATGATAACAAGACAGCAACTTAATCTGCCAATAAAAGTTCTGTATGTACTGATTTTACTGCTGGTGTCTGCAGAGCTAACTATTTCAAAAAACAGATTCCCTTACCACATTAAGTTTGTCCGTATGTGAGACACGATGAAATGCATGAAGAGAATGTGGCAATTCAAGGGGCGCAATTGGATCACAGGTGCTTCCATTGGGAGCTCTCATCCTCATAATAATATGCCAGCTGAATTAAAGAAGAAAATTCAAGTGAACAATATATTCTGCGCCTTAAAAGCTACATCAGGTAAGTAGTAAATCTCCTCTTGCCACCTAGTTACGTTACATGTAAAAAAATAGGGGGAAAAACTTTATAAAATGTATAAATTCTCAGAAATTCAAGTCAGTAGCTTAAAAAATAATTAATTGTGAACTTTGGTAAGCCTAGATCTGTAAACCGCAGTCTAGTACCACTCAAATGTACAGGATAACAGGCTCAGAGGAGAGACCAAGGGGCGTTGACAATTACAAGAATGTCGATAGGTGTCAGGTTCATATTAGTCAGGATTGCTACAGCTCACAAAGCAACACATAATTAAAAAAGAAAGAATGTGGAGAAATGACAAGCAAAAAAACAGAAGATAACTGTTTGCTAATAATATGGGCCAAGGCCCTCTTTTCCCTGAAAAAAAAAGGAGATAGAAGATAAATGATTCACAGATAAGTGAAGATGTTCTACAAAAGAAGATAATTCCACAAATCTGAAGTACCTATCAATTTTCATCTCCCTTGCCTTCAGTACTTGATGCAAAAAAGATTCCACAGCCTGGCGATCTGTACCGGGATTCTTCTTTCCCTGCAGAACAGTTAAATGCATATCACAAAGTAAACATTTTTATGAACATAAGTACTCAATGATCTATTATAGGAAATTTATAAATATGCGCTGTCAAAGTCAATCTTATGAAGAAGAAAAAATTGTGTGCATAAAAATGCACTAAAGAGAACACTAGTTGTATCAGTATTCATTCGGCTTCATTATTGTCTTTAAAACTTCAAACTATATGTCAGGATCTTCAAAAATGGTCATTGATTGATAGAGAGGATTACATAGGAAAAGATTAATTAGCCAAGGAAAAACCCTTTATATGTTTACTGGTGATGTATCATTGACCATGTACTCTACCAAATATAACTATGATATGCTAAGGATGGCTAACATGGCAAGCCTTGGCTTCATATCGAGGACTCAAAGATCAAGTGAATAAACGTGAAGGCTCCAACTTCCAAAGACGTCTGCTATGTAGGTTACATATTACACACATATAAGCAAATCACACACAATATTGCACATGTAATCACGCACAATATGACATAAATGTACGGATGCATGAACAACACACTCATTCATGTGCCACGTGCCCGTACATGGCCGCCTGCCCGCACCCACACACAGCAGTCAGGACATGAACAAATGATAGATTTGAGCCCCCTCTTTTCTAAGATGTTTCATTTTTGCATGGTACATTTTAAATGTAAATACAAGGAAAGGAAAAGTCAAACAAAGAAAAAAAACACAACGATTGACCTACCCAGCCAAATGAATATGGAAGGTTGTTTCCAGTTCCCAAAGGCACTGTAGCAATAGGAGGTGGATGAGGCAATTTGAGGTCAGAAACCACTCCAAGAAGCCAACTTGCTGTTCCATCACCTCCAGCAACCTAGTCAAGTACCTTTAGGTTAGTAGTAAAACTAGTCGACACTGGAAAAAAAATCTACTAGGACAGGAATATAGCATCGTTTTTAGTGCCGCCTTTCACCAAGACTCACAATTAATCTCAAGTTATTCTCAACTTGTGCGGCAAGATCGTCACCAATGGACTTTAGCTTTTCCAAATTGGAGTAAATCCCATGCAACACCTTGTCAGGAGCCTCCTCTCCTAAGTCAAAAACCTGAAGAACATGGAACTCATAACATAAATAAGAAAACTAACAGTCACAAAAAATGTTTAATACACCAAACTGTCTACGACCTGCAATGCCAATACGTAAGGCCTAGCTTGGCAACCTGGTTTCCTTAAGTTTTCCTACAAACTACAAATTTGAAATCAAGCCAAGATAGGGTTTTCTAAGCATGGGTCAATGAAAACCATGGTTAGGAAAATCCCTCTCGGAGCAATTTTCTGAAACCATGATGAACCAAAGTCTGCAATTAAGTTAAATTCTGTTTCCGAAACTACAGCTTATATGCATACAAATCAACGGTTTCAATTGAACTTAAATGAAGCCTTGGTTTCAGAAATGCCGTTGCCAAACTAGGCCTTACTCTGCTTCAGTGACTTTCCTGTCCATAGATCTTGACACTTCAAGTTTGATCTTTTTGTTTGGAGCTTTGAAATTTGAATGTGCTTTTACCCTGAGCAATCGATAACTACCTGATCCTTGTTGAGTAGCTCGCGATATGTCGCAAGCAAATTACCTCCAAGCTGACCACCACTTCTGGAATTGATGAAAACTATGACAGGGCACTTGGGTACATAACTAAGCTTCTCCACCTCCAAGTTTGGTACTAGTATATAATCTGGAATATAAAACTCCTTTAACATTTGATCAGTTTCAGCTACGTTGCTGCCCATCTCTCTACTCGGCCTACAGAAATTACACCGTATAATTCAGCAATATTAACAGTTTAACTTGATCCTTAAAGCTATTTCCCAGAACAATGTGGCACAAGACAAAACAAAAAGAAACAAAGCTTAAGAAAAATGAATGTCACCTACTACATAATGGTCTATCAAAATTATAAAAACTAATACATGAATTATATAACAACTGGTATCAGCTTTCGCCACATTGGAGCGTTGAGGACCAAAGGAACTACAAAACCAATAAAATTCTGAAACTGTGAGATAGATGATAGTGGTTTTTCCTCTGCTTTGTTAGCAAAATCCAAGCTACATATTTTGAGAGGTGAAATGCTTCAACATATCAGAAAGTCGACGACATAATAGCAGCTCCATCAAAACCCTACGAGCTGCCCAATCTGCTATCAGACACCTGAAGCCAACCCCGTGTCGGGCAATACATGCGCAGACATTTTTAATCCATTCCAAGCTCTTAATGAAACGATTCAAGTTGAGCTCTCTCGCTCCCACATCAAAATTCCTCAGCGATAACAGCAATACAAAGAACGAACTTGCACGCTGAGCACGTCTCATATGGATTATTTTAGATTTTTTTCGGTTTGTGTCAAAATTACAGCACCAATAACAAAGTTCACGCATGGAAAAGATCGACTCATTGAGATCAAATTGTCTACGTAACAATCAGGATTCCCACTTCATCCCCATCCCCAGCTCAAAACACCAAGATTTCCACTGAACACCGATCTAATCCACAGAATCTGATTGAATTAAAAAAAAAACTCACGTTTTGGAGCTATGAAAGGATCCAAGAGCCCGATATCTGTAAGATTTCACATCGCGAAGCTTAACGCGGCAAGATCTCACGGAATTCCTCAACCGATTCCACAATAGGCGAGCGTATCCGCTCCCTTTCTTCTCCATTTTATCGATTTTATTTATTTATTTATTTATTTTTGGGAAAAAAAATGAAAAAATTGGAAGCGAGCTATAGAAAACGACGAACGAAACCCTTGGGGAAAAAAATTTGAAAATTGGAGAAGCTTACCGGTGACGAGGATGAGGATCGACGCAGAGAGAGGTTTGGGAAGCGATTCTTTCTCCCGAATTGAATCCAGAATCCGAAAGGCCAGCAGTCACCAAGGAGGGAAAAACAAAACAAAAGCTGCACCTTTTGACCCTTTCTTCTTCTAGTCTAAATTGCACATAACCCCCTTAATAGAAGGAGGGGGTCATATGCAATTATCCTCGTCAAAAATGTTGTGACACAAAATATTTGTTTATACTCTAAAATCCATAGGGGGCCAACGTGAGGATGCAATCTATTTTGCATTGTGCAAAGAGATTGATATCCAAATTCCACTCAAGAAAGCTATTAATGCTTGGAATTAATAAACATGAGTGTTCTTGAAATGATTTTTATAGCCTGTTTGGATGGAGGGTAGAGAGGAGGAATGGAAGAGAAATTTAATTTTAACATTGTTTGGGAGTTCTATTTACGAAGGTAGAGGAGAGGAATATGGGGATAAATTTTGAGTCAAAATCTTACACCCCAAATTAGGGTGAGTGTAATGAAGGGGAAGGGAAGGAAGGTAAACTTTTCCCCTTCCTTCCATTCCCTAAGTCATCTGTCAAACACATTGTTAAGCAGGAGAGAGACAGATGGGGAGAGTTGAGGGACAATGAGTATTAGTTCTCTCTTTTTTTTTAGATCTCTCTTCTGCTTAACGAGTTTTTCTTGTTAACAAAACATGTACCTTTTTTATATTATTATTATTATTATTATATTTTTAGCTATATTACATTTTTTTTTGTGTATGCTGTGAAGCCTCTTTTATATCTTGAATATTTAATGTCTCAAGTTTATCCCTTTATTATCTAATACTGACCTGATTCTACCGAGATTACAGTATGGAACAACATTTTTGCAAAACAATCCAAAAATCAAAAGTACCACAAATGTAAATAGAGATAATGCATGGCGAAACATGCACCGACGCGGCACAAAATATCTTGGGATCTGAGATTTCTGTATTTGCACTCATGAAGCACGAGAGCCCAAACCAAAATGTCAAAATCCCACTGTTGGCCCACTTGTATATGAAATTGGAATCTTTAGGAAATGGCTGCTTTCGCATCTCATTATCTCCCATAGAAATGAATTAATAATTCATGCTTCCTAATCGGCTAAATTATCAAATTAATATTTTTTTAACACTATGTTTTTATCACTGTTGTTTTTTTCCCAACTTGGCTATATTTTGATATTAAAACCTGACATTCGATCTTCGTTAGGCTTATTTTTTCGTCTTTGGCGAATTTGAACCAATCTAATAAATAACATGTCAGAAATCATACGATTATCATATGTTTTTCTCTCTCCTCTATTTAAAATTTAGATTTATATCCAAACTATTTTCTTTTTTATCTCATCTTCAAAACAGAATCATCTTCAGATTAGAGGAAGCTCCATCGTGTCATCTCAACCTCAAGCTCAAGCTCAAAGGAATTGGACCGCAAGTAAGAATTGAAAATGGTTTCAATAGTTTCACGTAAAAGACTAATTTGTAAACTTTACTCAAAAACACTTTCATAGTATAGGTTTCATTCAATTAAGTCCTTTCTAATCACTTAACTAAATTACTTTTTAAACTACAAAAAAAGTTAATTAAGATTACTCTTTTATCCCTTTCTTGAATCAATCAATCAACATGCTATATACTCAACTAATAAAGTAAAAATATGTTGGCATATTTTCGCCACTTGGCAAATTCCAAGAGCTCTAACATTTAGTAATTAATAATTCTTTTTTTAACCATCTCATTTTAATTCACTACCCTCTACATGTTGAAAATCTCTAGTAGTTGTCTTTCAATTTTCTATAAATCATTTATTTTGTTTTCTCTTTCCAAAAATATTAATTTAATCCTGTGCACTGCACGGGTAACAACTAGTGTAACAAACACTGGTTTAGGCCCTTAATCCTAAAGCGTGATAATTGCACACATTTTGTATGTGCAATGAACTTGAAGCGTACGGTTAATGTCCACTACCTTGTTCTTTTTCTCAGGGTCTGTTTGGTTGGTTTCCTAAAAACCAAGAATAGAAAATTAGAGCTTGGAAATCTCAAAAAATGCAATTTACACAATTTCCATCCCTGAAACTTCCCACGACATCTAATAAAAAATTATTTTCATCCAACAACTCATTTACATCATCCAATAAAAATATTATTTTCATCCAACAACTCATCTCGTATCATCCAATAAAATAAACCAAACAAAAGAAATGTGTCACATCGTCCAACTCATCTCATCTCCATCTCATCTCATCTTTAAAAAAAATCACTCACATCATCCAGTAATATGGTGACAACTCATCTCATTTCATTAACATTTCATCTCCACCAATTTCCTCCAAAAAAACAAGGAAATTGATTTTCCTTAAGTGTGGGTGACATCATCCAATAATATAATGACAACTCATCTCATCTCATCTCATCTCCATCTCATCTCATCTTTAAAATTCACTCACATCATCCAATGATATGATGACAACTCATCTCATTTCATTAACATTTCATCACCACTCATTTCCTCCAAAAAAACAAGGAAATTGATTTCCTTAAGTGTGGGTCAAATCATCCAATAATATGATGACAACTCATCTCATTTCATTAACATTTCATCTCCACTCATTTCCTCCAAAAAAAAAACAAGGAAATTGATTTCCTTAAGTGTGAGTCACATCATCCAATAATATAATGGCAACTCATCTCATCTCATCTCTTATTTTTAAGAATGAACCAAACACAAGAGAAGAACCTATTATAGGAAATATGTTTCCTATTCTTTGGTTTCCTTCTTTTTTAGCCAATCAAATAACCTCAAAAAACAGGTTTTTTAAAAACTCACCCAAATCATCCAATAATATAGTGACAACTCATCTCATCTTATCTCATATTCTTTGATTTCCTACTTTTTTTTAGCTAACCAAACAACCTCAAAACAATTTTTTAAAGAAATAGGTTTCTTATTCTTTGATTTCCTTCTTTTTTGGGGGCAAACAAACAACCCCTTAGCAGACGATGCTACTGATTTCTCATTATGATTCATGAAAGAAATCAAACGCTAACTTTAGTACAAATCCTATGCATCTCTGTATGTAGGAAAATTGCAATGAAAAGAATAAAAGAAAATTGAATTG
>BQKN01065102.1:580163-605429 GCA_022839385.1 Asparagus kiusianus
CCCTGGCGTTTTGACATTGTAACGCTGGTTCGACCCTGGCGTTTTGACTTGAAGAGATTATCACCAAGTAATCTCTTTTGTCATAGTGTTGCAAAGATCATTGTCTTGTAATCTTCGTCTTGGCTCCTTAAGAATATGAGAGTCGTCAGATTGTAACTCCCGATGTTGATTGTGAAGGCCGTTGAACTAGAGCTTTCATCGGTTGTCGTGAAGGTCGTCAGATTGTAACCTTCAGCGATCTACGTGAAAGTTTTCAAATTGTAACCTTCTGGAAGTCGTCAGATTGTAACTTCCATCATCGGTGTTTGATAGGGGATAAGCTATCTATTGTGATTTTTAGACAGCCTACAATCTCTTATGTGATAAGAAAGGAATCTCACATATTAATGTGACAATTAATAAATTTAATAGGTCGATGAAGAGAAGATGGAAAAAATCTGAAAAATGTTTGATAATAAATAAATAGTCATTCAGAAAAAACAATAAAAATGTTCAGTTGCCATTTATCATTCCGGCAACCAATGAAGCTATTACTTACGGTCTGTTTGGTAACCAGTATTTCATTTTGAATATTGTACTTGATCCAATTCTATTGTTTGAATTTAAGAGAGTTTGAATACCGGATATTGACCCAAATCCATTGATATTAATTGAAATTAGTGGAGGGAAGTAAAATACAACAAATAAAAGAAAAGAAGATCTCGGTTCCCGGACCGTGGGTTAAATTATTAACAACATTCTTCTTAAAACTATTAATTAAAATAATCAAATTTAAGTTAATAAAATAACTTTTCCCCCTCCATTCTCTTTTAACGGCTAAACAGTTGTCTATATCACAGGCCCTGAGCTCCTCCCCCCCCCCCCTCTCTCTCCCTACTGCAACAACCCGGCCCATCTCCACCATACCCGGCCCAGTTCCAGGCCCACTATCAAACCCCCTCTCTTCCCAAATCCTCTCTCATTCCAAATTCTGCTCCATCACTTTTACAATCTACGATGGAAGGTTGCCCTCAATCTTTGGATTTTGACAGTGCATATAAGATGTTTGACGAAATGGCAAAGAGAAATGTGGTTTGTGGGAGCATGTTGTTCTCTTGGTCTGTGAGTTGTGGTTAATTGGAGGAAGCATTTGGAGCAGTATAAGTTGGTGCAAGTTGTACTTTGGGAATCTCGACGTGTTTTCGGTTAATTCGATAATCGATGTGTACGATAAACACAAAGTCATGAAGCTGGAGATTTGTTGGATTCTACATCGATGGCGCAAAGTTGGCCAAAGGTCAGTAACCAGTAGTTATTTGGATCTTATAGAGTTTTAAAATTGCGAAGTCTTACTTTATAAGTTACCTTTGTTCATGATATTTTCTGATAGTTTCCAACCAGTAATGTGCATCTCATGCATGAGATTGTTATCCAGTGATTTGCGTTTGGTAAAACTAACGGTTAATTTATCTTCAGACGCATTGCCATTTCTTATGAGGAATTTGATTTCTTTTTGAGGTATCATTTCTTCTGCGGCTTAAATGCGTTTTCTTGTTATTTCAATAAACTGTTACCAGGTTCTTGGCAAAGGAGGGACCTACCGGGATATCTAAGAAATATTTCTAATGATATTATAGCGATAGGACATCTTGAGAGACTGTTATTTACATATGCAAAAAGGTAAAGTCTCGAAAGATATACAAACATCCACATTGGTCAGTATAGAGGTTTGGATATGATTTTTTCTTATTTTGAGGTAATTTCTGATTTGTATTATGATTGAATTGAATTGAATTTCAATAACTATATACAGATGACCGGAGCAACACATCTATGCTCAGAACGATAAAAATGTCGACAAATACAAGAATCATTTCTATTTACATGAAATCATTAACAGAAACATTTGATATCGTGCGCCTACAATTCAACCACTTCTCTTGAAAGCTTTATCGTTTACGGCGAAAAACTCGTCCCTCTGCATCTTGTTGAAGAAACCTTGAAACTTCGTCAGGAGGCACATCTCTCCATATTCTAGGCTTATTCATTTTGTACCTATACCCCATTTTAGCAAACCCATGAGCAACTTTATTCCCTTGTCTATAAATATGAGACACATTAAGCGCATCCAATTGAGGAATCAAAATTCTAATCTCTCTAGAATGCCTAATATCATCTTTTGATTTCAACCTCAATCCCTTTAATACAAAATCCACCACATTCTTTGCATCTCCTTCTAGCCAAATATTCAACCATTGATTTTCCAATGCTAATTCAAGCCCACGTTTGGCCGCAACAAATTCTGCAACAGAGCTCGTAGCTTTTCCAATGCGCTCAGCGTACCCAAGCAAAAATTCTCCCTCGTGGTTTCGATAAACACCTCCGATGCTTGCATTGCTGCTACCAACTTTTGATGTGCCGTCGAAGTTTAACTTGATGCAACCAATTTCGGGTTTTTCCCATGAAAATGGAATTGTGTTGTTGTGGTTGTTTCTTATAAACAATCTCACTGGATTCAAACTCAAACCTTTTGAAATCATTTTACAAGTGTGAATCATCTTTGGAAATGAAAGAAGAAGACGGAGAATATGAATTACTTTTTAAAGGTTTGAAAGAGAGAAAACGTGTCTTGTTAACCATCCAACTGAATAGATACCCAACCCCACATTCTAAGAAAAGCATGTGCATGTTAACTGCCATTGAAAGGCTTTCATTCATTAACGAAATGCCTGAAAATAACTATAAGAGTTTGAGGCAGTGGGTTGATGATACCTGAACTCAAATACCTAGACAATTATAGGAGGGAGTTGCGGCTAATATTTGGCATCAAAAAGATAACCATCAAAATTGTAGTAGATGCATTGTAGCATATTTCGCGCTTTTGAGTGGTAAGGTTTATCTATATATTATGCAAATTCCTTCAAAAGTTCAGATTTTTGGGAGTAAAGATATGATGATTTTCTCCATTTGAAAACTCAGTATTGGTTAAGTGGTCGTTTCCTTCATTTGCAACTAGTAGATAAATGAGTTTGAAATGCTCAAAGCACAAATATCTTTTGATTATATATTTCATTGAATTAGATCAATGAACATCTTTAATCATCCATCAATTGACCCCATCATGTTTATTGGTTGGTGGAAATAATTATTTTCTGTAGTTTATTAATAGTAAAGAATAACTAATATATACACAAATTGATGGGAAAAGAATTTATATTTGTTGTATCAAAAGGATGTTTTAAATGTTGGGATTGTACCTTTGATTCTTTGTATAATTTTATAAAAATTAGATAGGGTTAGAGATCTATCATGATTAGGAGATTGAGTCTCATCATGGTTAGGAGTTTGAATCTTATTCTAATTAGGAAGTTAGGCTAGAGATAGGGTTTTGGTTTTCCTATATATATTCTTCTATTGTTGGAGAAAAAATCAAGCAGAAGAGAGAGAGAGTCAATATTCTTGTAATTTAGGGCTAGCAGAGGGCGTAATCTGATTCAAGAATATTGTGCGAGAGGCGATGGTTTCGTAGTCTTTTTCCGTGTAAAAGATTACATCATTGGGAGAGGGTTTCACAGTCTTTGTCCATTCAAAAGATTGTAAGGAGAGGGCTTTGGAGATAATATAAAAGGTGATTATGTATGTGAGGTTAAGAGATTAAGAGATGAGAGTTGAGTGGTTCCTCTTGTAGTTCTCCCTGATACATAGTTGATTTCTCGTATTGTTGCTCGTGGACGTAGGTTGAAGTTGGTCGACTGAATCACGTAAATCTCAGTGTTCTTTCTTCTTGATTGTGGTTGTTTTATATCTTGTTAATTATGGGTTGGATTCTAAGTTACGTAAATCGTAGTAGGCGAGGAGACTAAAATTCCCAACGAGTGGTATCAGAACGATAGTGATGGATTCGGGAGAAAGTTTGCAAGATAGACGTCATACAAAAGTGAAGATCGGTTGTGTTACAAGAATCAAGATGAAGAAAAAGAAGAAGAAAAAATAAAGAAGATTAATTTGTTTTCTAATTGAGGGTTTGGAGGTAGATTTCGACGATCCACGAGTTGATTCTTAGGTTTTGGAGTACTCTGAACGCGATGGGAGGGTTTGATTTTTTAGATTTTGCTCAGATTGGTCAGAAAATACTAAAAAGTTCTAATGGTGATGACGCGATAGATCTGATGGAAGATAGGGCAAACGAGTATGTGACAATGAGACTAACGTAGAGAATCAGATGTGATTCTAGCAGTAAAGTTGTCAGCATATAATTATTCAAAGTCATTGCGGAAGCAGTAGTTAGTTGATGTGTAGACTCGAGGAGGACAGTGTTAGATTAGGTGGAGCTTGCAAGCAGACACGATTGAGTGATACATATGCTGATGGAGATGGTGACATTGTACTTGAAGACGATGAGCACTCATATTCGATCCAAGCCAAGTGATGGAGGAAATAGAGGTATTCGGCTCGTAGTATGGAGTAGAAGAGGTGCACCGATATAGTTCGAGAAGAGCGATGCAGTTAGAGTACGAGGACAGCAAGTGGGGGAAGGCTACTGTTAAGTTCAGCTTAGGAGGAGAAGCATAGTTGATTTGTTTCTAATGTCAGAGGTGGCGAAGATCTCTTGGTGCGCACAAGAGAGGTGGAGATGCCACAGCGAGACAGATGAAAGTGAAGGTCATAGGGGCATCCAGTTAGAGTGCATGTGCTTCGATTTGAAGTGCGAAAGAAATAGAAGACTCTAGCAAGAGAGACAATGTTTCAAAACGACGATGATATATCTTCAAGGGAGTTTAGGAATCAAATTCAATGTGGAATTGTTAGGATTCTGTCTTTGATTCTTTATATAACTTCATGAGAATTAGATAGGGTTAGAGATCTATCATGATTAGGAGATTGAGTCTCATCATGATTAGGAGTTTGAATCCTATTCTAATTAGAAAGTTAGACTAGAAATAGAGTTTTGGTTTTTCTATATATATTCTTCTATTGTTGGAGGAAAAACCAAGCAAAAGAGAGACCCAATATTCTTGTAATCTAGGGCTAGCAGAGAGCGTAACTTGATTCAAGAATATTGTGCGAGAGGTGAGAGTTTCGTAGTCTTTGTCCGTGTAAAAGATTACATCATTAGGAGAGGGCTTCACAGTCTTTGTCCGCTCAAAAGATTGTAAGAAGAGAACTTTGGAGATAATATAAGAGTTGATTATGTATGTGAGGTTGAGAGATTGAGAGACGAGAGTTGAGTGACTCCTCTTGTAGTTCTCCTTGATATATAGTGGATTTCTCGTATTCTTGAGGCTAAAGACCCGCGCAAGCAAGAGACGATAAACGGATCTTGTGTTTATTTTCAAGAAAGTTATAATTTTTATTTTCGTTATTTGAATTCATTTGTAACGTTTGAAGTTTTAATGAAATCAATGATGTAGGCATCGAAAATTGCCTATAGGTCTCCACGAACAGCTCAGTGTTAAGGAATGATAATGAACGTCACTATCTGGTTCACAGGAGTTCGGTTGACGTCGGTGAACGCTTGAAGTGAATCGACGAACTACGTGAGCTGACAGAATTTCGGAATAACGGAGGCACGGGCTAATCGAGAGCCCCGCGATGTTTACAAAAAGAACAACGCACTTCGTGTATCGTTCGTTCTATAGATAATCCAACCATTGGAGCTGATAGAACTCTTCGTCAGAATTCCAACGCAATTCGAATCACTAAAATCCGAGTTCGGACGAAGAATTTACAGCGGAAACGGACGGATGCATCTCAGCGGGGTGTCCTAGATTTTTGGGGACGCCCCAGGGGTGTCCTAGATTTTTGGGGACACCCCAAGGGTGTCCTAGATTTTTGAGGACACCCCAGGGGTGTCGCCTATAAATAGAAGCCTTAGGCCTCATTTTTTCGGGAATTGGTGAAGCCCTGCTGGAGTGAAGAGTAATCGAGCACTTCAACACAAGAGAGTTCTTCATCAGATCTACATCACCCGCATCCGTTCCTTAGCATTACCCCTCGTCGGTAATCCTAAGAAGAGCAAATATCTCGCTTTATCCGAGATAGGCGCTTTAAGTTTCTAAATCTCCTTACGGATCGACAAAGCTCTGCCCTATTTTTCTGGATCAAATCTGATTGCCAGGTAGTCCACGGATATCGACGTCCCCGTCACAGGCTAAAGACCCACGCAAGCAAGAGACGATAAACGGATCTTGTGTTTATTTTCAAGAAAGTTGTAATTTTTATTTTCGTTATTTGAATTCATTTGTAACGTTTGAAGTTTTAATGAAATCAATGATGAAGGCAACTTTTGACGAAAACAAGCTGGCGACCACAGTGGAAGCCAACAGCCTCGTTGCCGAGGCTGTCGTGACGCAACCGACATTCAAGATCCGGGTGAAGGAAGAGATCGAAACGAGTTCGATCAACAAAAGTTTGAAGAGTACATCTCTTTCTCCTCCTCCAGATCCGCCTCTCCGAACAGGCGCAGGAAGACATCCTCTTCCAGAAATGTTCGCGGGACCTCCGGCTCGAAGATCCAAGATCCCATTGCCGCCGCTGCGCCCGCACCACGCGACGTCCCCGCATCGTCCAACGTGGTCGAGACCGCAGATCCGGACTTCTCCTCCGCCGAGAAGATGGTTACTGAAGATGCTCCAGCATTGTCAAAGAGAGCACGCCAAAGACGGCGTCAACGCCTTGCTCGTCAGCTGGCCAAGGCTTTGGAGCCGATGGACGGGATCCGCTATAATGTGGATCTAGAATCCAGGCAGCGCCGGGAACAACAACGGCGAACAACCAACTCCTCCTCCAAGACAGAAACGAACGAATGGGTTCGTGTCAAGAGGACCCACTCCACCCTCGAGGAGCGAATCAAGAAGCGTCGAGCATTGCTCGCACATGCCCGAGCCCTTTTGCAGAAAGCGAAAGAAATGCAGAGGAGAGGAGCAGTGGAGAAGCCGCCTAAGCGCAAACAAGTTTGGGTGCCAAAGACAAAACCAGCACTTAAGGCAAAAGTGGGCGGAGTTATCGTCCAGCCTATTTCAAATCTAGATCCCGTTTCCCCTGTACCCGCACCTCCGACGGAGTCAGGAAAGAACGTGGATCTCACTAAATCCAGGGGTCCTTTGAAGGATCGCCTCGATCCTAAAGATCGAGGTAAAGCACCCGTCAAGGAGCGATTGGGACCGTGGAAAAGTCCCCAAACAACAGTCAAGACTGGGGGTCGTACTAACAAAGGGAAAGCCCCTATTACCGACCGTATTGGATTGCGAGTCGAAGTTCAAGAGCCCGTTGGACTTTCACGCTCTCAAAGGCGTAAAAGTGAACGAGTGACTCTTGGAGACGCAAATAAAGCGTCGCGTCCCCAGAGAGAAACATATTTGTCTGATGACGATGTTACACCTGAGAAGGCGTGCCAACACTCTATGGGTTGCTCCAGTTATCAAACTGATGAGCTGTACTATAGGGCTGGGGGTGCGAATAAATCCCGGAAAAGAAATGTTCGAGACACGGAGCCTCATTGTCCGTGTGCCAACATAATCAAAGCAGTATTATCGGAATGCTGCTGTTCTAAAACCCTAAAAAGAATCTCGGTGTTTGAGAGAATCTCTACCAGGGCGTCCGAGGCCAAACCAAGGCATTTCCAAAGGAGGAAGCCCATTCGCCAAGATGATGAATTTCCAGAAGTGTCCGTCAATATGACCGGCAGAAGGAAATCGACGCAACACTTAAACCCAGATCAGTTTGCTGATGTATCCCGGCGTATGACTCGGTTGCGGTCAGGAATCAATAAGCGAAAGAATTACCAAAAGATGCAAAAAGGACTTCCTTTGGAAGAGGAGGTATTAGATGCTGGTTCAGATTCTTGCTCAGCTATAGCGTCCGATGACACGGCATCGAGCACGGGACAACCCTACGAGTCATTTATGATCAGCGCCGAACAAGTAACCAAGATGCTTGAAGAGGCCCTGGCTAAGCAGAAGGAAAGCTTCAAGTTCGAGATGGATCTGGCCATGCAGCAGATGAGGGAAATGCATGACCAGCAAATCGCGGCACTGACAACTCACCAAGGAGAACCCAGTCGTCGCAATAATCCGAATCAAGATGAGAATGAACGGGAAGAGGATAATGTCAATCCTGTCAACAATGGTAACGGAGGCGGTCCCTTGAATGATAATGCGAAGGAGGACCACGTTACCTCTCCCCGAAGCCACTCGAAGACGGATACAAGTGAAGATAAGAAGATGAAGGACTTGGAGAGCAAAATTAACGCTTTAATGTCTGCTCAAGAGGTAAAGAAGACCAGCATTCCGTGTCCTTACTCGAAAGAGTAGGACTCGATCCCGTATCCAGCGAAGTTCAACCTGATCAACTTCACGCCGTTCGACGGGAAGGGCTCGCCCACTCAGCATCTAATCTACTTCAAGTCCCACTTGGGCACGATCTCTGGCAATGAAGCCTTGATGGTTCGGTCATTCGTCGGCATCCTTCGCGGGCCTGCCTTCGATTGGTATCGGCGTCTTAAATTTGGAAGCATCAACAGCTGGGAGGACCTGGAGAGCATGTTCCTCACTCATTTCTTCGATGATGATGCTGAAATGTCGATCAGGACACTCTTCGATGAGAAACAAAAAGACGAAGAATCGGTGGATACCTTCATCAAACGCTTCCGCAATCAGGCAATGAACTGCAAGGATCCCATCACGGAGGAATTCATCTTGCAGACTTGTCATAACAATTTGTCCATTAACATCTTAGATGTTATGGGAGTAGAGCCGCTCAAGACATGGAAGGATTTGAAGGCCCGAGGAGAGCAAGCCAAACGATTCCTCAAAAGGAAGAAGGCCGAGAGGAGCCAACCGATGGCTAATTCTCCGAACTCGAACTTCGCCTCTCGTGATAGGGGCAATGCACCTGCAGCGGCTGTTGATCAAACGTCAAAACAGCAGTCCCGAAGACAGCAGAAGACTTCGGATCAAAAGGCCCAGAAAGAGTACTCGTTCAAGGACGAAGACGTTCCCGCCATCTTCGAGTCTCTTCTCGAAAACAACAAAATCAAGCTCCCGCCCATCACGAATCAGGAGGAAGATGAAAATACTACGGATCCGAAGTACTGCGCGTATCACAGGAGGATCCTTCATCCCACCAAGGCTTGCTTTACTTTAAAGAATAGCATCCAGATCTTGGTTGAAGCCGGCGTCATAACGCTAGGATAAGCCAAATGAGAATGGAAAGACTCCAAGGAGTATACGAGTATAAACTGTTTCTCAGCACTCCGACCGGTATAAGAGGTTAAACTGCTTCCTGACACTCCGACAAGTATAAGAGTATAAACTGCTCCTTCCTATCCTCCGACCGGTATAAGAGGTTAAACTGCTTCCTGACACTCCGATAAGTATAAGAGTATAAACTGCTCCTTCCTATCCTCCGATCGGTATAAGAGGTTAAACTGCTTCCTGATACTCCGACAAGTATAAGAGTATAAACTGCTCCTTCCTATCCTCCGATCGGTATAAGAGGTTAAACTGCTTCCTGACACTCCAACAGGTATATGAGTCTAAACTATTTTCTTTCTTTCACGGGAAGTTCCTGGAGAATTTTATACGTAATATTCTTAAGAATAACCTGATCATGCAACCGAATGCAATAATAAACCCAGTTTCGCGAGGAAGCCGGGGGTGGACGACTCATGTATCGGGAAGTTCCCGGAAGAATACCACATGCGGTATTCTTAGCGATAACCCAGCCAATGTAGAAGAAATGAATAAGAAATTCACGTCCGAACTCCGAACGTCGAAATGTTTCTTATTATTGTCAAAATTCTAACTCTCATGAGTTATTTTTGTGAGACGAGATCTAATCTTTTGATAGGTTAATCTTCCCTCACCAAACTATCCATTGATCAAATCAATTGACGGTGGATCCACCAAAATTCCTGTCTGCCAGTCATTGGTAATTCTCAGATTCAACATGTTAGGTCCTAATCACTTAACATTGAAGTCTCCTTTCGAGTGATAGTACGAGTTAGCATCCCTATTGCTACCTGTATTCCACTCTCTTTGCTTTCAGGTCAAACCTATAAAAGTTAGGACCAAAGCCAAATTCCCCTCTCGATTCCTCCCATGAACAAGGGGTCCACATCCAATTCGAGCAATCAAACCTATAAAAGTTAGGATTGTCTCCGACCTCACCTTAGTCAAACCTGCAGATAGTTAGGACTAAGGTCAAGTCAACCATTTCGATAAACGAAAGGCTTCCATCTTCTCTTTTTCAACCAAACCTATAAAAGGTAGGATTGAAATTGGAATTTTTCTTCAATAAATGAAGAACTCTTTTGGATCAAGCAACCAATCCTATAAAAGTTAGGGTTACTTGAATCTTTTCGATTCTAGGGGTGGAGATCCCATTCCTAGTCTCATCCTTCTGGACTCTGGGGGGTGGAGGTCCCACCTCGAGTTTCCTTTCATACTGAAGATAGAATATAAAATTCGCTCTCTTCAGGTGTCAGGAGATAGAATATAAAATTCTTCCTCTTTTATTTTTCAGTCCGTCTTTACTTTGAGAGAAGACACAATTCCCAACTTCCAGTCCGTGCACTTTGTGCACGGGAAATTTTATCTCAACTCCTAAATAGAGATAAGCCTACGCCTAACGCGTATTGCCGGTTTAGTCTTTCACCGATTGAAGAAGACACCAGAATTCCAGTCTGGGGACTTTCATCCCGAAGCCTAAGTAGGGATAAGTCAGCGCCTAATACGCGTTGCCGGTTAGTCCTTAACCGTAAAAAGGGACAAAAGCCCACATATTCGACATTGTGGTAGGTTGTTATTAATAACACCATAATCCATGCCTCACACGCACGGGGAATTTTATCCCGAAGCCTAAGCAGGGATAAGTCAACGCCTAACACGCGTTGCCGGTTTAGTCTTTTACCGATTGAAGAAGACACCAGAATCCGAGTCTGGGGATTTTTATCCTGAATCCTAAGTAAGGATAAGTCAGTGCCTAACACGCGTTGCCGGGTAGTCTATTCCCGTGAGAAAGACGAAGTCTACGTATTCAATGTCGTAGCACTAAAAGAGTTAACTCTTTTAGCACAACGTTATGTGCAGAACGGATCTAAACAATCTGCATGCTAGCCCGACTCAAACGGTAGTCGGTAAATGCTCATCAAACCCGTTGATGGCTGAGAATTTACCAAAAATTCTATAAATACGAGTCATTGACGCATCAACTCCGTTAGTTGGTCTCGTGACTCGAGTATCCAACAACATTAAAATAAGACCCACAAATGCAGATGAATCATCTTTAACAGTTGGTCCTGCAACCACGACACTTGAGACCTCCCGGCTACAACCAGTATTGGCATGAGGAGGAAGGCTGCCCGCGGGGAACTCGACTGTAATAAAACACAAGAGTAAAGTCAAAAATTTATCCATGAACTATACAAGGATTAAATCCATCCCACAAGAAAGCGAAATAAGTCATCCACGGGGGTAATTGGAGAGACGATTTTGAGTGTCCCATACTGGAAGAACGGTATGCGTCATCACGTAAACAACGTGGTAACATATACCGACCTATAAGGTGCAGGGCGACACAAAATCGCCCAAATATACCGGAAGACTTGAAGGGGCCAAGCGAGGATACAACAAAGCCACAAGTCCGAAACCTCGATCCCCGCGAAGGAGGATGTCGGTTCTTCCCGAATGACCCGCGAAGGGGCCAAGCGAGGATATAGCAGAACCACCAAGTTAGAAACCTCGACCCCCGCGAAGGAGGGTGTCGGCCCTTCCCGAATGACCCGCGAAGGGATCAAACGAGGGTACAACAGAACCACCAAGTCCGAAACCTCGACCCCCGCGAAGGAGGGTGTCGGCCCTTCCCGAATGACCCGCGAAGGGGCCAAACGAGGGTACAACAGAACCACCAAGTCTGAAACCTCGACCCCCGCGAAGGAGGATGTCGGTTCTTCCTTCATGACCCGCGAAGGGATCAATCGGGGATACAAAAATAAAAAAATTCTCACCCCCGAAAAAGGAGTTAGGTACAATATGAATACGCGAAATTTAAAAGGGAAATTAAGAACTTTAATTAAAATCCTATGTATAAATAGGATTTTATAGTTGAAGTCTAATTAAACCTACAAATTTCGTGCATGCGAAACAATGATTGTCATTTTCGCGGTAAATTTTGATGAAATACCCAAAATACTCTTCGTGTTCAAGGCTAAATTCGGGTCAAGGACACGCTCGAGTTGGGTCATGGTCATCATACCTGATCACATAGCACCCCCAGTACTCCATAATTTTGGTTAATTTTGCAAATAAACCATTTTGTAAAATTTAGCTAATTTTGCAAAAAAGACCCTCCATAAATTTCGGTTTGGTTTTCGCATGCTTTTATCAAAACTTTGTGATCTAAACTTTCAGAATTTCAGCCCTAAAATTCCAGCCTTTTTTGCAAATAAACCCCCCCTATACTTTGTGGGTTGCTCTTTTGCACATAACCCCTTCAAAGTTCAGCCCTCTTTTGCATATAACCCCCTCAAAGTTCAATCCCAAATTTGCACATACACCCCCCAAAAAATTCTAGCCCTTTTGCAAATAAACCCCCCTATACTTTGTGGGTTGCTCTTTTGCACATAACCCCTCAAATTTCAGTCCTATTTTTACATATAACCCCCCTCAAAGTTTAGTCCTCTTTTACATACAACCCCCCAAAATTCCATACCCAAATTCGGCCAACAATCAAACCCAATGCAAATTTTGGATTTTCCCCAAATTTGAAGAACTAGGGTTTTCAATCTTTGAACCAAAACATGAGGAACTAACTAAAATCAAAGCAAGGGAATTAAAACCCATAACAGAAAAAGAGAAAAAAAAACCCGAAACCCTAACCCTAGCTCAAAATAAGAAAATGGCGGAAAGAGGAGCCGGAGATCGAGGCGGATTCGGCCGCGGGTTCGGCCGAGGAGACCGCGGCCGCCGCGGCCGCCGCCATGACGACGAGGAGAAGGGGTGGGTCCCAGTGACGAAGCTCGGCCGCCTCGTGAAAGAGGGAAAGATCCACAGCATCAAGCAGATCTACCTCCATTCTCTCCCCGTCAAGGAGCACCAGATCATCGAAACCCTATTTCCAGGCCTCAAGGACGAGGTGATGAAGATCATGCCGGTCCAGAAACAGACACGTGCTGGTCAGAGGACGAGATTCAAGGCCTTTGTCGTCGTCGGCGACGGGAATGGACATGTGGGGTTGGGGGTTAAGTGCTCGAAGGAGGTGGCGACGGCGATTCGAGGGGGCGGATTTTGCTTGCTGGGACCGAAACAAAAAAAGAAATAAAAAGAAGGAGAGGAGATGGGGTTTTGTAAGTGGGGGAAAATTTTTTGGTTGGACCGAACCCACATGACCCGAACCAACTCAAACCGACATGAACCGAACCGGATTAAATCATTTTTTTTGATGGTTCACACGTGTACGAGGTGCGAAATGTTGGCCCGAACGTGTAGAAAGACTTGGGGATAATTTATTTACACTTTGATCCCCTTTTCAGATATTTTTACGACGTATTCGATGCCCGTATTTATGCTCCAATGAGAATACGAGTTTAAACTATTTCTCACAATTGGCGGGAAGTTCCTGGAAAATATTATGTATAATATTTTAAGGATAACCCGTCAACCTCCGATGGGTACACGAGGCTAATTCTCGAAACTCCCAGGAGCACACGAGTATGAACTGGTTCTCCTCAGGTTGGTTCGAAACCCTAGGATCAACGCCGGTCAACGCGTAACCCTAGGTCAACGCCAGTCAACGCGTTGTGACTAAAAGTCAACGTTCGACGATTCGAAACCCTAGGGTCAACGCCGGTCAACGCGTAACCCTAGGTCAACGCCGGTCAACGCGTAACCCTAGGTCAACGCTAGCCAACGCGTTGCGATAAAAAGTCAACGTTCGACGCTCGAAACCCTAGAGTCAACGCCGGTCAACGCGTAACCCTAGGTCAATGCCAGTCAACGCGTTGCGACCAAAAGTCAACGTTCGACGATTCGAAACCCTAGGTCAACGCCAGTCAACGCGTTGCGACCAAAAGTCAACGTTCGACGATCCGAAACCCTAGGGTCAACGCCGGTCAACGCATAACCCTAGGTCAACGCCAGTCAACGCGTTGCGACCAAAAGTCAACGTTCGACGATTCGAAACCCTAGGGTCAACGCCGGTCAACGCGTAACCCTAGGTCAACGCCAGTCAACGCGTTGCGACCAAAAGTCAACGTTCGACGACTCGAAACCCTAGGGTCAACGCCGGTCAACGCGTAACCCTAGGTCAACACTAGTCAACGCGTTGCGATAAAAAGTCAACGTTCGACGCTCGAAACCCTAGAGTCAACGCCGGTCAACGCGCAACCCTAGGTCAACGCCAGTCAACGCGTTGCGACAAGAAGTCAACATACGGTGATCTGAAACCCTAAGTCAGCATAATGTGATAGTCAGTTCAAAGTCAACTCAATGATACGAGCCAAACTCAACTCACTGGTGGTAGACTCGAGACTTCGATGACGGCCAGGCGATAAACACAGCGCCGGAAGAACTTCGGTTATTCGTCAAAGCATCGAATAGACCGAAAATCGAAGGAGCCAAGAGTTGAAACTAATTACAAGTCCTTTACGCCGACTGAAGGCTGGATCAATCATATCCAAAATATTCCAGCCTCTTCTATAAAAGAAATGAGGCTGGAACACTTTGGAGGGGGTATCTGTAGGCATCGAAAATTGCCTATAGGTCTCCACGAACAGCTCAGTGTTAAGGAATGATAATGAACGTCACTATCTGGTTCACAGGAGTTCGGTTGACGTCGGTGAACGCTTGAAGTGAATCGACGAACTACGTGAGCTGACAGAATTTTGGAATAACGGAGGCACGGGCTAATCGAGAGCCCCGCGATGTTTACAAAAAGAACAACGCACTTCGTGTATCGTTCGTTCTACAGATAATCCAACCATTGGAGCTGATAGAACTCTTCGTCAGAATTCCAACGCAATTCGAATCACTAAAATCCGAGTTCGGACGAAGAATTTACAGCGGAAGCGGACGGATGCATCTCAGCGGGGTGTCCTAGATTTTTGGGTACGCCCCAGGGGTGTCCTAGATTTTTGGGGACGCCCCAGGGGTGTCCTAGATTTTTAGGGACACCCCAAGGGTGTCCTAGATTTTTGAGGACACCCCAGGGGTGTCGCTTATAAATAGAAGCCTTAGGCCTCATTTTTTGGGGATCTGGATTTTTGGAGAATTGGCGAAGCCCTGCTGGAGTGAAGAGTAATCGAGCACTTCAACACAAGAGAGTTCTTCATCAGATCTACATCACCCGCATCCGTTCCTTAGCATTACCCCTCGTCGGTAATCCTAAGAAGAGCAAATATCTCGCTTTATCCGAGATAGGCGCTTCAAGTTTCTAGATCTCCTCGCGGATCGATGAAGCTCTGCCCGATTTTTCTGGATCAGATCTGATTGCCAGGTAGTCCACGGATATCGACGTCCCCGTCACAGGCTAAAGACCCACGCAAGCAAGAGACGATAAACGGATCTTGTGTTTATTTTCAAGAAAGTTGTAATTTTTATTTTCGTTATTTGAATTTATTTGTAACGTTTGAAGTTTTAATGAAATCAATGATGAAGGCAACTTTTGACGAAAACAGTTGCCCGTGGACGTAGGTCGAAGTTGGTCAACCTAATCACGTAAATCTCGGTATTATTTCTTCTTGATTATGGTTGTTTTATATCTTGTTGATTATGGTTGGCTCCCAAGTTGCGTAAATCGTAGTAGGCGGGGAGACTAAAATTCCCAACATAAAGATTTGGAAATATTGAAATTTTCTTTCATTCATGAATGTGAGCAAAACTACAACCTGAGGCGGGCTCTAATATGTTGTGGGTTGTGATAAACTTTTTAGGCCAGGATTTGGCCTCAGTCTTTTATTTCCCGAAGTTTACATCTCGAACTAAGTTTTTGCGTCCCCACCTCCTCTTTTGGGGAACCATTTTTTAGCTTTGTTCTGCTCATGTTTCAGTATATACTTGGAATCAAATATTGAGATGTTAGTATTTGTATTTGTCATGAAATCTTTCACTTAAATGGATTTTTGTTTTATTCTTTCAGAAACATTGGGCTTTGTGAGGTTATTTGATGATTTTGGTAGAGGAAAAACTTCTTTTATAAAGTGAATCAGTCCTTAATTGCTTTGGTCCCTGTTAAGTAATAACTAAGAATTAAGGAAGTTAAGCCTAGCTATTGGGCCTATTTGATCATTGAATTATTCACTAATGCAACAAATTTAAAACAGGAGGTGCTTGATCAAGCTGGATTTCTCGAAGTCAACATGGACAATGTATGGCGGGGTTTACTGTTCAACTTAATTTCTGCAGCCAAAAGGTCTCAAGCAAGGTGATCCTCTCTCCTGTCATTTCTGTTCATTTTTCTGGTTGATATTGATACGGGTCGAAATGTCGTCTTGGAATCACATCTGTTTGCGAGGGAATGTTTCGAATAAACCCAAAAGCTGAGAACGACCAGGTAGTTCGTGACTCAAAAAGACCTACCTGTTGAATTTGACAACTTATCATTCTTTTACCTAAATGATCACAACAAATATCTTGGATACAATCTAAGAAATTACCAAGAATTTCCTTTACTTAGATGTAATCTTCTGAGTACGATGTATAATGACTTAGAATTAGAGGGCTGACACGAGGAAATAACCCCAACGGTCACCTTTTTCGTCTTCTATGTGCATATATGCGTAATGTTGTTGGTTACGCTGGCTTTACAAACCACGTATAAATCTTGTTGATGCTTGCATGAATATCTGAACTCAATTAGTCGGTTCAGTATTAAATGCCCTTCAAAGAATCCTAATCTGGCTAGAAATCACTCAACTATTGAAGATGATGCTTGTTCTCTAACATTTATCAGTCTCTTCTTAGGGCCTGTTTGGTTGAGACAGTTTTTGCTTGGAAGTTGCTGTAGCTATCAGACTTAAATAATACCTTTCACGTCTTTTCCCTGTTTATTACCCTGTTTGGTTGTACAAATAAAAGACTGATATGGCAGTGAAAAAACCCAGCTGGCAGCCTCTGCACAATTCCCTCCATCTTCTTCCATTTTGGCTTGATTGTTACTGTAGCTGTTAGGTCCAGTTGGACGGCTGAACTAGCAGCTACAATTACATGTTACACACTCACAACACACACACACGAGAAAGGAACCAAACAGGCCCTTATTCAACCAAGATCTCAACAATACAACGGGAACATACGAACAACATCAAAGTGAAGAAAATTCAACATAGTCTTCATGAGTTTAGCAATAAAGAAAAGTCATCATCATCTTCATCAAGCTTGAATTAATACTAGAACACAAAGATGAACCTCGACTCCATAATGTCCTTTTATTCAAACCATAATCACAACGATATGACAATTAACAAGAACACCGTGACAACTCGATTAAAAAAAAGGACAATGAAGCGCAGCGCTGCATCGACGCTCTTTCACGTCCATCATTTATGTTTTTTAAATACAATATCTGTATGATAGTTGCACGATTAAACCTACCAAATTCATACAAATAGCTAATACAAACTATAAAAAACTAAGCACATGCAAAATGTTTTAGAAAATCTTAGAAAATATCGTAAATATATATTGATTAAGACCAAGATTTGGCTGCATAATCATGTTTTTTTCCTTGTAATTCATGTTTTTTCTACTATAAAGTTTACATATTGATTTCTACTCTAAGCCATTGGTATTACATGTGATACTTGCTTGGATTTATATCTAAATTCTTTCTAGTGCATGTGTAAGGCCTTTTTTGTTAAATAATTTCTTTATTTCACCAATTAATCTTTCTTTCAGCTCATTTTATCATAATAGCTAGGTCTTACACAGTTTTACATGTAGGTGGTAGTCCAGTCTAATTGGCATGCATCTTTAAGGATCAGAATTAATTAGAAAAATGAAAGACTTATATACATACATACGTACGTACGCACACACACACATACATATATGTGTGCGTGTGTATGTATGTATGTGTGTGTATACATATACACAACAAATATCGAATTATTTCTTTTAGTTGATCGCAAAATGTCAAATTATAATCTATTATACACACTCAAATTAAGACCTACACTTGCATTAAAAAGAATCAAACCCTACCAAATTTATAAACGTAGAGAGTAAAAAGTAGAGCTTATGGAAACTGTTCACTGGAAAAAAGTTAGAAAATCAATAAAATTCAAAATTTTGCAAGAAATGTAGAAGAAAATGACCAAATTGACCCTTGCATGATCATACTAATCCCTATAATCTTGTGCAATATTTTAAAAATATTAACTCAGATATCAATAGATTTCTTAAATATTAATTCACTATGGTTTTCAAATTTCAAAATAAAATTCATAATTTTTGGTAACTACATAAAGTATTTCATATGGTAGGATTTCATAATTGAACGACTAAGGTTTTCAGGGATGGCTATTATAGAAATTAGATATAGATGAATGACTAAGATAGATGTCCACATATAAAAAAAAATTACACTTGAGAAAAAAAACTCGAATTTAATACCCCAGATGAACTCGGCCTCTATCGAATTTAATACCAACGTTTTCTTTTTATTTTGTTAGTAACTATTAAATATAGATTTCCCTTTCCACTTGTTATTTTTATTTTATCAATTGTGAGCTTAATTTATCCTATATTAAAATTTTCTCCATCTATGAAGCAATCTAATAATCTTTCCATTATGGTTACAGGTTGTCTCATGGCAAGATTAGGGGAATATGTAGACAGTGATCTTTTTCATGCAAATGAAAAAATAGAAAAGACGACGCAAGAGAGTTAGCCACATGAAGATGAACATCTAGAAGAAAACTTGAGTCACATACCATGTATTGATGAACCGAAGATTGGTATGATGTTCAAAAGTTTGGAGGAAGCAATGAATTATTATAGTGCTTATGCACTATTCATTGAGTTTGGGATTAGGAAATGATCTAATTATTTGTCTAAGAGAAAGAATGTCATCACAATACACGTATTTACTTGCTCTCATGAGGGTTTCCTAAAAGCAAAAGGAAGGAGCCTACTTAGGGATAACACATTTGAGAAAAGTTCTTCGAAGGAGATATCTAGCATTTGAACTGGTTGCAAAGCAAGTATGCGTGTGAAATTAGATGATGAAGAAAATTGGATCATATCATCCTTTAAGAAGAAGCACAACCATGAATTAGTAACGAACCCCACAAAATCTCGTTTCTATCAGTGTCAGCGAAAGATTGGAGATGAAGAAGACGACCTTATACGAACCATGCGTGAGCAAAGCATTTCAACAAAACATATCAGAGACTCCATTGCATCTCAACGTGGAGGGGTTCGTAATTTATCATTCACGAGGAAGGACCTAAGCAACTTTGCAACTCGTCAAAGAAGTTCTCTTTTTGAGAGTGATATCTTAACGACTCTAAATCACTTTCAACAATTGTAAGCTGAGAATCCTATGTTCTTTTATGCAGTCCAGATTGATAGTAATAATTGTTCAAAAATATGTTTTGGGTTGATGGGAGATTAAGGATGGCCTACCAGCATTTTGGAGATGTGGTCACTTTTGATACCACCTATTGTACAAACAAGTACGATATGTCATTTGCATCATTCATCGGGGTAAACCATCATTCTCAAACTATATTATTTGGTTATGCTTTAATTAGAGACGAGATCGTGGAATCCTTCATGTGGGTGTTTCGAACATGGTTTAATGCAATGTTTGGTAAGCATCCTACTTGTATTCTGACAGATCAAGATCCTTCAATGAGGAAAGCAATAAGTGAGGTCCTTCCTAATACGGCTCATCGGTTTTGTAAGTGGCACATTCTTCAGAAAGCACACGAGCATCTAGGCATTTAATTTGGCACGAAAGAGAAGTTTCAAGAGGACTTTCTTAGTTGCATCAATTTTATCTTAACAGTTGATGGTTTTGAGTCAAGTTGGACTTCTATGATAGAGAAGCATGGAGTTGAAGATGACACACATCTAAAATATTTGTACCAAATTCGAGATAAGTGGGTGACACCATACTTTAGAAATATATTTTGTGTTTTCTTGTCTATAACGCAAAGAAGAAATAGTTTCAATGCACTTCTCAAGGTAGAGTCAATAACCATACAATTTATGAGTTTGTCATGCAATAAGGCTTTAGAAGATCGATATGACATAGAAGAGGAAGAGGATTTTCACTCTCTGCAATACAAGTCCACTTTGTATTCTCCAAGCCCAATAGAGAGGCATGCACAAAAGATTTATACTAGAGCAATGCTTAGGATCTTTAATGATCAACTAAAAGAGATATTTTCATTTTCTCTGAATGAAATGGAGCCTAAGGCATTGTACAAACTAGTGCAAGTCCCAAACTCAAAAAAACCAAGTGCTAGAAGAAGAACCTATATGGTTACCTTCCAAGCCCCTACGACAGTATCTTGCAATTGTAAAATGTTTGAATTTAGTGGAATGGTGTGCTCGCATGTGCTTAAGGTGCTTTTGCCTCTTGATATCTTGGAAATACCCTCTGAATGTATTTTAAAGAGATGGACAAAGTCAGCTAAGGAAAAAAGTTTTGATACGCCCCAATGTCTTAGCATTGAATCGTCAAATTCCTCATCAAAGACTCTAATGTTTAATAGTTTGTCTCGAAAAATAATGAAATTAGTTGCGGAAGGTGCCACATGTATTGAGTTGTATAATTTGGCAAATAAAAAAAAATATAGATCAAGAAGATGATGTTTGTGCAGGCCTGAGCAACAAGTCAAGTAAGAAGCATCAATGAGGAAGAAGAGGAAGGTCCGGAAGACCAAGAAGAAGAGGATGAAGATGTTGAAGAATATTACTACTAATAACGCATTCTAATCTTTCTTTTGTTTGTCAATGTTCTTTCGAAGCTCTCTGGATATGTGAAATTACTTTATGGCCTTAAAAGGTTTTTATGTTAGTCATTTTATTATCTAACTTGATGGTGGTTTGCCTGTTTGCGAGTCTTGAGGGTAAAAAGGGCCTACTAAGTAACTATAGTGTTAGAAAGTGCACAACAGTTTTGATTTCGTGAGTAAGGTCTTGAAAGGATTACAATAGTTAAAAGCACCTGGTAATGTTGCATTCAATGGGAGCAGGCAGTTATATATAAAGCATTAGTACACTGTATCTTGTTATTCAAAAATTATTGGCACAGCTTACCAACCAAAACTTTTAAACATTTAATTAGGCATGTTATTGTCCTGGCAGTGATAGCAGGATTCTGATGGGACTGCTGGTTGAATTATTTGAATGAGTGGATTATTAGATTTTGACCAAGCTTTTGATGATTCCTGCTGCTGAGTGTGCATGCTCCCCCAACAAACATGATGTCAAATGATTTTAGGGGGCTGAGGTCCTCAAGGATGTTCACTTAGGGCTTGTTTGGATTGAGGGGAATAAGGGAGAAGGGAAGTTAGGGGAACCATTCACCTTATTTGGGAACACTT
Organism: Asparagus kiusianus; assembly: GCA_022839385.1. Taxonomy (NCBI): domain Eukaryota; kingdom Viridiplantae; phylum Streptophyta; class Magnoliopsida; order Asparagales; family Asparagaceae; genus Asparagus; species Asparagus kiusianus. Next base: position 601,696 of record BQKN01065102.1, read on the forward strand.
AAGAGATAAAGTTATTCACCCTAGTTCCCCTTAATTCGTCCCTTAATAGTATAAAATTTGTTACCCCCCAAATTGGGGTGTAACCAAGGGGAAGTGAACTCCTTTCCCTCCCCTTCTCTTTTCTCACCTAGCTTTCCTTAACTTCCCTTAACCCCATTGAAATCCAAACACGCCCTTAAGTTAAACTGAGTAAGAAAGGAAGTGATTGTTGCTTAATTAATAGAGCGATGGAAGTTAAAAGGCTCTAATTCAGGTAGCGTTCCGTGTTGCTTAATGTTTGTGTTATTGATGTGCTTGCTGGATGAAAAATTAGATTTTATGTGAGAAAAGAACAACTTGAAAAGCATCTTTTTGGAAAGGATTAATTGCGAATAGGCCCTTGCAGTATCACCCAATGACGAATAGACCTATGTAGTTGTATTTTTCTAAATAGACCCTCTGAGCGAAATGCCCCATATTTAACGAGGATTTTGTCAAATTTAACCTAAATTGAATTAATTAATACACTGGGAAGAAAGAGGAGTTGCCACTATGATTATTACACATAAAACATGAGATTAATTAGTGCTCTTGATGACTGCGACGGGCATCAAAATGGTCCCCATATCACCAGAGATCACTGCGGCCCACCACCATTCCTTGCCCATCAAATCTATTCAACCTTACTCTCCAAATTTCACCATCCAAATTGAAATATTCTAGAAATATTCCAATTTGGAGAGTTGCTCCGACCCATACTCTTTAAATATTTTTATTTTTATTTTTTGTCAAAAAAAGCCATATAAATTAATAATGTTGGATATAGTTTACATTAATAATTTTATTATTAATAATTTATTTATGAAAAAATTATAACATTAGAAAGGCGTCGATAAGAGCTTTAAAATGAACCCGATATTAATAATGCAATACAACATATTAAAATAAAATAAAATCTAAAATAACAGTGACAAAACATACATCAATAGAACAAGGAATCAACGAAGGAATGTAATTTAAATATTTTAATTTATGCTTGTATTTTCTTATGGGGCAAATTAAATAGATCCCCATATTTAAAATTTCATGTCTGATACTTATTTATTTAATTTTAAAAATAATAATTTTATAAAATAATACTAAAATAAATTAATCTTAGTTTCATTTTAAAGATCTCAACGAGACATTTCCAAACATATAATGATTTCAAATATTAGATTAATAGTTTTTTAACTCTATTTATTTGAAATTAAACATCTAATTTAAATTACTAAGTAAGATGACAAAGCGGTAATTTTTAAGAAATCAAATAGTTAAAAGTGACAAAATTATAAATAATAAAAGTTGAATATTAATTTGGAGTGTCTCTCCAAATTTTAGCTTCACTCTCCAAATTTGGAGAGTGATCGGAGAGGATTCACTCTCCAAATTTGGAGGGATCCCCATTTCGGGGAGTGGTTGGAGATGGCCTGAAAGAGATGAATATCGGAAATTTTATCAGTAGAACATTATTATTCGTAAGCACAAGCATACGCTTGATGAATACCACCAACACGTTTTCAATCTGATCCGACAATTTCTAGTCAGTGAATACAAATGACCCACTTTTTTTTCTTCCTTTTTTCCATTTCTTAGAAGTTACAGCGAGTTTGCTAAACAATCACCAGCAAAGAACACAACCTGACTACTACTAACCATTACATGACTACATTGTCCTAGCTTGAGTCCTTCATAAGTCTTCAGTCATCGTCCGTGTAGTCCACATATCATCTTCAGCTGCCCAAGAAAGTCAGCAGTCACACATATCAGCAACCAAAGAAAGTCATGGTCTATCTCCCCCCTTGAAATGAGGCCAACTCACCTGCATTCAGATCAAAAAGTTCAGTCATTTCAACAGGATCAACACGAAAGAAACTATCAACAAAATTGAGTAATACCTTGTTATCAGTTAATGAACTACTCCCAAGAAACCGAGGCAAGCCTCAAATTCTTAACAAATCATATACTAGAATGTATTTCATGTAGAATTTCATTCTGTCAAACTCTATTAGGTTTCCATGCTGATATTGCATAGATTATCCTCCCCTTCCAACCCTGAAGCAGCCATCGACTATCTTCATCGATAACGAAAAATCTCATTCATTTCGTCCTCAAATAAAATGCACACAACATAAACTGAACTATCTATGCTCAATAACCACAATTCATTCTCATTGAACATATCCACTATATCACTATCTTTTTTACATATCAAGTTTTACTTGCACAAGGGTATATACTGTACCAATTTACATTAACGCATAATTCTCTCACAAAATTCATCATTTGATTCACACAATTCACTCACAAATTCGTAAAATTGCTATCAACTAAGTTTGGAGCACTGAGCACTCTCCATCCGAAATCGAGTTCGGATTTGCCAATGTTAATGACCTTTTTGGAGTTGGGACTGCCAAAATTGAAATGACAGCTAATCTGGTGGCGTGGTGGCTGATGGTGTTGGATTTTTTGGTCAAAACTGCTTTCCAAAATGAGTTTTCAATTTATATATATATATTAACTACAAGTAATTTTCATAAATGCTTAGTAGCATAGTGGAAAGTTTATGTTTTGGTGTTTCAAAAGGTCCCTTGTTCGAGGCTTGCCAACGACAAGCCGAGAAGTGTTTTATTTGAATTAATACCTCATAAGTTCTAGTGGCTCGTGAGCCGTGGGCCGGGGATCGGGGCTAATCGGGCTGAGACGCTAAGTGGCGCTTTGTTAGGCACACTTTGCACTTCGCACGGAGACATCGTGGCGAGGTGGCGCCACGAATGTTGCCTCGCAGGCTGCTTCGCAGCATGCGGACGAGCTACGTATTCGCACAAGGGTGACCCTAGCATTCTTGTAGTTTGACTATGTTCGTTCGTTCGACGAGGTTCATCTGTCATACGAGGTTCGCCTGTTTGACGATGTTCGTTTGTTCGACAAGGTTCGTCTGTCATACGAGGTTCGCTTGTTTGACGAGGTTCGTCTGTCGTACGAGGTTCGCCTATTTGACGAGGTTCGTATGTCATACGAGGTTCACCTGTTTGACTATGTTCGCTCGTTCGACTAGGTTCGTCTGTCATACGAGGTTCGCCTGTTTGACGACGTTCGTTTGTCAAACGAGGTTCGTTTGATTTGCTGAGATGTGACCCTCACGTTTCGTAGCAACGCGTCCATTGATTGTCTCGTATTCAGCAGTTACTGCTGTAGGCGTATAAAATTGCCTATAGGTCCCTTAGCACAGCTCGGCACGATAATTCGATAAATCAACGGACGTTCGAGTGACGAGGCGACGAGGCACACAAGCAACGGAATTTCGGAATAACGAGAATACGGACTGATCGGGAGCCCCACGTCGTTTACGAAAGGCAGAACACCCCTCATGTCTTATTTATTCCACATACGACTCAATCATGGGACCTTGTAGATCTTCTCGACGGCTTTCCAATACATTTTAGATCAGGTCATTTGGAGATCATATGAGAAAGATAAAGTCAAAATACCAAAGATAGTACAAACTCCGAGACAGTGTTGGTGTCTCGGACAAGAATGACAATTTTGGCCATGATCGGATTCGAAGATGGAGAAACTCAAAACGTGTGAAAGTTATAGATATCTTCGTTATCTTTCCAATGCATCTTGGATCAGGTCATTTGGAGGTCATATGAGGAAGTTATGACTAAAATAGTGCCGAGCCACCCAGAGGTGTCTCGGACCTGGCCGAGCCA
>BQKN01065102.1:626865-660795 GCA_022839385.1 Asparagus kiusianus
CTCCACCTTGTTCTTTGATGCAATAAGCATGTCATCCACATACAACAAGAGATAGATATAATCACCTCCACGAAGCTTCCGAATGTAAACACAACAATCATGGTCGCTTCGGGAGAACCCATGCTTCAGCATGAAGGAGTCAAATCGCTTGTACCACTGACGCGGAGATTGCTTCAATCCGTAAAGTGACTTCCTCAAGCGACATACATGATTCTCCTTGTCCTCAACCTTGTAACCCTCAGGTTGATGCATATAGATCTCTTCATCCAAGTCTCCGTGCAGGAAGGCCGTTTTAACATCGAGTTGTTCCAGCTCAAGATCACCATGAGCAACAATACTCAATAGCACCCGAATAGAAGTGTGTTTCACTACCGGAGAAAATATCTCATTGTAATCCACTCCCTCTCTTTGTGCAAACCCCTTAGCCACTAGCCTCGCCTTGTACCTCGTTCCACCGAGCTCTGAAGGATCTTCCTTTCTTTTATACAGCCACTTACAACCAATAGCTTTCTTTCCTACGGGCAATGGGACCACCTCCCATGTTTGATTCTTCCGAAGAGATTCCATCTCTTCCTCCATCGCAGCCAACCAACTCTCGCTATCTTTATCCCGAATAGCTTCCTTGAAGGAGACCGACTCATCTTCCTCCACCGAGAGTGCGTACTCAACCAAATTAACATGCCCATAGTGCTTCAGGGGTTGATCAGCCCCCAGCTTCTGTACCTGCTTGTATGCTCGCCTTGGCCTAGTGGAAGCCAAGTTATCCTCGAGCTGCTGTTGTTGTAGTGCCTGTGTATTCTCCTGCTGAACCTCCTCCTGCTCAAGCTCATCATCTACCTGATTTCCCACTTGAACACGACTAGAACCTGGTTGGTCTTTCGGTTCTATCTCAATAACCTGGGACTCGGGAGTCCCAACAGTCTCAACACCATCATCTTTGAGCACCCTAGCAATCATGGACTTCTCATCAAAGGTAACGTCCCTGCTGATCACGAACTTCGAATCTTCTGTACACCAAAGGCGATAGCCTTTTACGCCCTTTGCATACCCCAAGAAAATTGCCTTCTTAGCCCTCGCGTCAAGCTTTCCCTCGTTGACGTGATAGTAGGCGGTACAACCGAAAATTCAGAGCCTCTCATAATCTGCATGCTCCCCTGACCACACCCGATAGGGTGTGTCACCGTCTAATGTCGAATGTGGAGATCGATTCACAATATAGCAAGCTGTAGCAATCGACTCTGCCCACCATTCTTTGCCCAAACCAGCATATGATCACATACTCACTGCTTTCTCCCGCAGTGTTCGGTTCAGTCTTTCCGCGACCCCATTCTGTTGTGGTGTAGATCTTACTGTCCAGTGTCTGGCAATGCCCTCCTGATCACAGAACTCCTTGAAAGCACCATCTGTGTACTCTGTACCGTTGTCAGATCTCAGCGTCTTCAATTTCTTCCCTGTTCTGTTCTCAACCATCGCCTTCCACTTCTTGAATGTCTCAAATACCTCATTCTTATGCTTCAGGAAATAAACCCAAGCATACCTTGAATGATCATCTATGAATGAGACAAAATATCTGGAACCACCCTTGGAAGTTGTCGAAGCCGGACCCCAAACATCCGTGTGCACATAATCTAGTATCCCTCTGCTCTTGTGATTGCTCCTCAGAAACTGGACCATGTGCGCCTTTCCATACACACAATCCTTGCAAAAATCCATACAAGGTTTCTTCAGATTCTTTAGCAAACCCTCTTTACCGAGCAGATCCAGACCCTTCTCTGACATGTGCCCAAGCCGCCTATGCCATAACCGTGTGTGCTCACATGGGTCTCCACCACTTCCTTCAGCTCTAACTGCTGCATCTCCCGTCACCGTCGTACCCGAGAGAGTATATAGATTACCGTGACGAACACCTTTCATCACTGTTAGGGAACCCCGAACAACCCTCTTCACTCCGTTCTCTGTTACAATCTTGCAACCCTCGGAGTCCAAAGCTCCGACTGAGATGAGATTCTTCCGCAAGCTGGGAACGTGTCGTACGTCCGTCAGGATTCGAACCACTCCATCATGCATTTTGATTTTGATATTACCTAGCCCCACCGTTTTACAAGCATGGTTGTTCCCCATCAATACGGTTCCACCATCAATGCTCCTGTAGGTAGTAAACCACTTCCTGTTTGGACACATGTGGTAAGAGCAACCAGAATCAAGAATCCACTTCCCGGAGGTATCCTTGCCATCTGTGACGACAAACATTCCTTATCGCTCCCATCCTCTGAAGCGTAGCTCGCCTCTTCCTTGCCTTCTCGTCTTTCAGTCTTGTTGTTGTTCTTTTTCCCACCTACTCTCTTGTTAGGACAATCGACCTTGAAATGCCCAACTTCACCGCATTTGAAACACGCTCGTCCCGCAAGAGATCTCGATTTAGATCTAGACTTTCCTCCCTTGCATTTTCCTCGCTCATTGCCTCTTCCTCTGACAAACAGTCCCTACGCTTGTTCTTTGTTACTACCAGTGGTCATATCACTAGTTGCAATTTTTCGAAGATCATCCGCTAGAAGCGCCGTTCTAGTCTCATCCATCGACAAAGTATCACCCACAAGCATCAGTGTTTGCACCAGGTTCTCATAAGACTTCGGCAGGGATAAAAGTAGTAGAAGCGCCTGATCCTCGTCTTCCACTGTCACCTCAATGTCTTTCAAATCCGATATGATCCTATCAAACTTGTTGATGTACTCCCGGATTGACGAGCCTTCCTTCATCTTGCAAGTATATAATTTGGATTTTAAATAGATCCGGTTCGTTAGACTCTTCGTCATGAAGGTGCTTTCTAACTTTAACCACACGCCCGCAGCCGTTTCCTCCCCGTCCACCAAGAAAGCTACATCCCTTTCAAGGCAAAGGATAATCGCCCGTGCTTCCAGATCCAGCTCCTCCCAATCCTCATCAGACATTTTTTTGTGCTTCTCTCTTCCAGCCAAAGCCTTGTGCAATTTTTGCGAAATCAGCGAATTTTTCATCTGCATCCTCCAATAGGAAAAATTATTTTTCCCATTGAATTTTTCAATTTCGTATTTTCCAATTTTATTTGTTTTACTTGTAGAAGCCATTTTCCGCTTGTATTATGTCAGTCCGCTTCTCTCAGGGATTTTTAACAATTACTTGTGTTTTACCACACAATATTCAACCACCACCTCAGATCAGAAATTTTACCACCTCCAGTCTGAATAAGGACTCTGATACCAATTGTTGGGGCGGCGAGTCACGCCCACCACCGCGGAAGCGATATGTCCTGAGAGATAGCCTTGGCTCTTGATGTCACAAAAGCACAAGTCAACCTCTATATTCTTGTTTCTCAAAGGAAACGAGAATAGATAATAAAATTCTTATTTCTCAAAGGAAACAAGAATTGAAAGTGATATATTTCATCAAAGTGAAATATACACTCTTCCTCTCATCAGCTCTAAGACCGAATATTGAGGGAACCTACAAGCTATGACAACTCACAAATAAGACAAATACAAACACGGAATTTTACGTGGTTCGGCAAACTAGCCTACGTCCACGGGAGGGGGTTTCACTATGAGGAGAATACCAAACTTTACAAGTTCTCTCTCACTCACTCTTTCTTTTCTCTCAAAGAAAACTCACACAACCAAATTGTTTTACCACAATTTTCCCACAATTTTCCCCCACACATAACTCCTCCACCACCACCTCTATTTATAGCAATTGAGGGGGGGGGGGGGGGACTCAGAAAGAATTGGCGGGGTCTTGTGGCGGGAAAGAAAGCGCGCGTGGGGGAAATCACGGGAAACAGCGCGCGTGGGCAAGCACGGACGAAGCATGCGGGCGCTGGGCTCGAAGCGGGAGCGGGCGCGAGCTGGGGCTGTCCACGACAGCGACGTGGGCTGCTTGCTTGCGCGTGCACGACAGCGGAAGGGGAGCGGCGCCATCACGAGGCCACGAGCGTGGGCCCCCTCCTCGTTCCTACGATCACAGTTGCTGAAGAGGGCTTGAGAAAGCCTGTCAAAACTGACAAAAACTGTCATATTTGGTAGGCTTTCTTGCAAAAACGCTATTTTTTGGGGCGTTTTTGTAAGAAAACCTGCCAAAACTGACAGTTTTTGTTAGTGCCAAAACTGACAGTTTTTGTTAGTTTTAGCAGGTTTTCTGCCCATTTCAACTCCTCTTTTCAGCAACCAAACGGGCCCTTAGATGGGTGGCTGATTAGGGCGTACACGTGGCAAAAAAAATTGAATTGAAAAATCTAATGTGGCAACCTCCTATGTGTTTTGTAGTCATTTGGTTCTCCCTCAGACTATACACTAGTTAAGATTGGATTGTTTGATATTTTACATATTCTAGAACAAGGTGGTCATTTTAAAGTATTAATCTTTTATTATTTTAATAAAGAGTATTGATATTAAACCCACTCAAATTATTATTAATTTTCCATGCATCTTAAACAAATAATGATAATAATAAATAAATAAATATATAAATAAATAAAAATTCCATGCGTCTTTAAATCTTTTATTATACATCCCTCTGTCATAAGTTGACTGTTAAATTTTAAAATTACAAGAGAACGTACATTATGTGGTATCATTAAGATTCCATGCATCTTAGGCAAATAAGACTAATAAATAAATAAATAAATAAATAAATGAATGAATGAATAAATAATTCTATGCATCTTTAAATCTAATTTTATTAGACATTCCTCTGTCATAAGTTGACTGTCAAGTTTTAAATTACAAAAGAATACGTTCTTCCTGTTAGAATATAAAGTTATAACCGTCAGCTGTCATCATAATTTTAGAATTTTGGTATAGTGGCAGGTAGTTTAAGATAGTTGCAAAGCAATATATCTAGATTTAAATCCTACTAGCTATGAATTTAAACCGTATTTGAAAAAAAGCATCACCAGTACTGTATGCAGTCTAGGTTTAGGCTCATAGAAAAGGATGCTAAATATGTGGGGGTACGTTGGAATATGGAATTATATACTTCAATTTTGGCCTTGGTTCATTCATTTATTGTTTTTTTTTCTTTCAAGCAATAAAAGTATCAATCACGACATAGTAAAAATGATAATATGTGATTGTTACAATGAACAAAATTTCAGTGTATAGTTGCAAAGTGTTGGTCTTGAAAGTGGTGACCCAAACCTAGAATCAAAATCAACAATCGCATGAAAATTTAAGACAGACCATGGGTGTGGTCTGCACCACACCAGGGTGTGGCAGAATCTGTCCTGTCTGTCATGGGTGTGGTCTGCGCCACACCAGGGTGTGGCAGAGTCTGTCATGTCTGCCATGGGTGTGGTCTGCGCCACACCCTGGTGTAGCAGAGTCTGCTCTGTCTGCCATGGGTGTGATCTGCGCCACACCAGGGTGTGGCAGACTCGTTTTAGAATCCTAATCTGTTTGGGACTGTGTTTTGTTATAAATAAAAACACGTCACTTTAGGGTTTAAGAGAGAAAAAGAGCACGAAAAAAAGAGGGTTTTGAGGGCTCTTTGAGGTTAGAAATCTTAGAGAGAGAGAGAAGCCAATTACAAGCATTGTAATCTTCTTCAAGTAATCAAAGAATTGTGTGGTGTGGCTCCCGAGGACGTAGGCACGTTGCCGAACCTCGTTAAATCTGGTGTGTTCTTTCTTATTTACTTTCCTACAAGTTTTTATCTTTGATTTGTGGTGAATTTCCTTCTTGCTCAACTCTCAAACATAAGATCCGGAAGAGTACGGATTTGATTTGATTATTTCGAATCCCCAACACAAAGTGCATGTGTTAAGTTCAATTGCGAATAGATCGATAGATGATTTGAAAAAAAATCCAAAATACAGCCGTGGGTTTTAGATATAAGTATAAAAATATCAACCCCATTGATAGTTCTGGACTTATATATAATTGTATATATAATTCCCTTTAAAGACAAGGAGCTAGCATCCAATCTATCCATGTTTCTTTGTGCGTAATGCGTACAAATTCAGAAGAAACAAAATTTCTAGACGTAATGAAATATGAGAAACCAAGTGAAGGAGAATTTTACTGATGTACAGAGAGCAAGAAATTAATTGACAGCACAAGGCGTGTCTCGTATCAACGTCTCAATTTCTGTATCAGATATATTTGAGAATATATAGCTTGATTTTAGGGTCCGTTTGGATAATAGAAATATTAGAAGTAAGAAGTAGGTTATAGAAGTAACTTTCAAAGCTATGAAGTAGGAAGTAGTAGAAATAACATTTTTTTTTGTTTGTTTCATATATTTTTAGAAGTAATGGAAGTAGAACTTCTTCCTCTTCATTTACCTTTTTTGTTTGGATAACATTTGAAAATATTACTAAGAAGTAATTTTATCAATGAAAAATTGTTAGAAGTAACTAATAAAGAAAATATTAATAAAAAAATTATTTATGTTCTAATTAATATGCATTTCAACTACTTCCGAGCTACTTCTGAGTATTGAGGATTGGAAAAATATTTTGAAAGTAAGGATGACACGTAGGCGTCACATAAGCATTTAGGGAAGTATTGGAAGTAAGTTTTTTAGAGAACCAAACACACTTTTTTATTTGGAAGTAGCAGAAGTAGCATCTACTTCTTTTACTTCAGAAACTTCACAATTACTTCCGTGCAAACGAACATGCCCTTAGATATATATCCTAGAACTTTGCATAACCAAGGAAGTCTTCTGCCTTAAATTAATATCTAACGACGACTTTTTAAGTTTTATTAAAACTTGATCATACATGAAATTTGTTTTCTTGCGTCTTTTCGTCGTACCCTTGGCCTATTTTAAGTGAACTTTTTTAACTCTCAAGAAAGGTTATTGCGTGCTAGTTGCTTACAAGTTTTAAATCTATTGTCACGGGGAGAAGATTGTGATGTCTATATCACTCGTTTAAATCAAGCACTCCACCAATTTATCCGTTAATTATAATTTAATTAGTACTTGTAATTAAGAACCTCATCTTGAAAGGAAACTTGCTGGCATTAAGATATTGACAGACGCTAGTAAATAAATTTTGTTGGATGCAAGTATCTTTTCATTGTGCAAGTCAATGATGTGGATGTAACCGGTAGTCCAGACTCAATGCGCTTTTTTGTATCAGCTAGCTCGTATTTTAATTGCTAACCTGAATGAAGGATGCATGTGTTTTTTTATTTTAAATATTTATTACCCCTCGATTTTGAAATGTCAAAATCAACATTAATTTCAATATGGACTTATTGTTCAACTAAGGTACTGTTAGATTTATAATAAAGATAAAGGTCAAATTCTCTTTTCTCCTCACGAAACAAATAATCGAATACTACGAAAATCCGTTCAAGATCGATGGCCCAGGATAGAAAGGAAAGGAAAGGGAAGGGAAGGAAGAATAAGTTTCATGTTGCGACGGTAAATATAAAGAAAGATCTTGATAATTTTGTTGTTGTTGTTTAGAATCCATTCGAGAAACTTGTCAAACCTATGCAGATCTCACTCCATTTTTAAAATCCTACAAGATCTTGATACGTTTAGAATAATGCCTTCAAGATGCTACCTTAACTATTACAAGGAAACGATGATGTGTAACCTAATCATCAAAAACTAAATGCAGTTAGCTAGCTCACCTAAGTGGTGGGGTCTCAATATCGCAGAGGTAAAGCTTGAAATCTCAAACTAAGCCATTATAGATGTTGATGTGTGATTTCAGGAATTATAGGTTCCTGATATCGCAGATGTTTGGAATGTCAAGTTTTGAAATTTTACGTTGGTAATATTGCTTTTTTTTTTTGTCTTATATAATCTTAAATACATAGATATATAGATCAATGAATTGATTATTTCTACATATATACACGATCAGCAAGGTTAGCGGTCAATGAATTTATTTATTATAAATTATACGTCTCTCTGAAAAAAAAACCCACTCTCACTGTAGGCCCAAGTTGTCTTCTCCTCCAAAGCTTTCATAAGATTTTTAGCTTTAAGGTAATCGATGCTCGACCCTGATCCGCGAATTCTTATAGAGTTTCATTGTAAAATCCTTTTTATTGCAGACCCAAGTCGTGAGATTTATAGAAAAAAAGCTGTTCCATGAATGTAAATACTACAATTGAGCACAAATACCTGAAAAAGAGACATTTATTACAAAAGCATTGATTTTAATACTATAATCGAGTACAAATTCCTGAAAAACTTGTTTCATGAATCTAATACGACAATCGAGAGGAAAAACGACGAGTACAAAATTTTTTTATTTTAATCTCTCTTTTTTGGATATTATTTGCAACTACTAAAACTGCATTAATCTGTAAATTGAAACCAAAAGCTTATCCATGTTTTTTTATAATTTCGTTTAAGGGTGAACCTTTTGAAGAATCGACGTAATTTCTGATTTTACATGGAAGAGATAAATTGCATATTTTTAAAAAAATGCTTAATACATATGAGATCTTGCATTTGGGTTAGGTTGGGTTGGGTTGGGTTTCGGTTGGGGTTTTTTATTTTTTTTATACATGTATTATTTTTTATTTTTTAAATATTTTTTCAGATTTAATTGATTAATTAAAAAATTGTATATTGGTTGTAAATTGATTGGGCTTTTTTATCTTTTGTTTTAATAATTTAGTTCAGTGTTAAGCTTTTGGAGATCAATTTTAATCGACAAAAAAATGATCGAGTACAAAGATCTGAAAAAGATGTTACATAAATTTAATACTACAATCAAGAAAAATAATTGGTAAAGATGAATTTTTTATTTTAATATTTCTTTTTCGAATATATTTGTAGCTATTAAATTTGTAGTAAGTTGTAAATTGTTATGGTGTTCCCATCCACCCAAGTGCAACTCATTGCTAACCAACGGACAAGTGTACTTCTGCATGCAATGTCCCAATCAAGGCGGCCAGAGACCAGCGAGGATTTTGACCTAGCCGACTTGTCAAGTCGACATTCCTTAATGTCGATTCGAAAGGCGGTACTAGTCGACCCTCTTGTCGAAGACGACTCGTCATGAGCCCACTCGATCAGATACTTGACGCTTTGCGAGGATAACTCGAAAGACGTTACTTCTCGGCGAAGCTAAATGACAACTTCTGCCTCGAGCCTCCTCCATTAGCAACGTGTCAGCATCGCATTTAATGCATGACAAGCGCATCATGCCTCTAGCCCTGATAGCCTTCTTGACTCATTGGACCACATATGTATCACCATACCTCCGACCACTTCTCATTTAATGTTGAGCTGATCGCTCATCCAGTTGCCAGCCGGCACCTGTAAAGTAGGTGCTGACTCAGCTGTCAGCCCACACTTCGCCACCGCCCTCCTGTGTTCAGCCGAAGTGACCGATCTACCCTTATACTCTCAGTATAAATAGATGTAATATTCTAACTTACAGAAGGATCTTTTTGATCTGATCTTGGACTTTTGATCTAATCTGATATTTAAGCAGACATACTACACACATAAGAACTCTAACAGTTCTTCACTTTTCCCACTCAAGCTCGCCAGCTGACTTGATCGTCGGAGAAACCATGGGGGACTCAAGCCCCATCCTCTTACGATATTTCATTTGTGCAGATTTTTTAGCCACCCTACTCAAAACCAGGCATAAAATCGAGGAAGAAAGCGGCCCCTCGTTAATACTCAACAACCCTATCCATTAACGAATATAATTGACCGTGTGATCAATAAAACATCAACAGTTTGGGAGAGATCACCTCAACATTAAATGTGAAGCAATCTGAGACATGACAGTGCCGATGTGGTCCGATGAGTCATGAAGGCTATCGGGGCTAGAGGCATGATGCATCTGTTATGTATTAAATGTGATGCTTACACGTTGCTAGTGGGGGAGACTCTTGTCATTTAGCTTCGCCAAAAAGTAATGTATTTCGAGTTGTCCTCACAAGACGTCAAGTATCTGGTCAAGGGGGCTCATGGCGAGTCGTATTTTACAGGAGGGTTGACTGGTACCGCCTTTCGAGTCGACATCAAGGAGTGTCGACTCGATGAGTCGGCTAGGTCTAAATCCTCGCTGGTCTTTGACCGCCAACTTGATTGGTGAATTGCATGTAGAAGTAACCACAGGCCAAATTCCAGATGCCTCAAGTAGAGCAGATCCCGCTCCGGCCCATGATCATATATGGCCTCCGACCTCGTCGGGGCCAACAGCTCATATTCCTCAGGGATGTCAAACCTCCTATGGATCGTCCTCTTCTGGGCCATAGTCACCTTGGAGTGAATCCCCGCCAGGAGAGCTCGTCGATCAACAGGTTCAGAAGCCATTAAGGATTGCAGAGATGATCGTCGGAAGAGATGAGCGGAGAAAATTTTGAGTTCTTTAAAGGGAATTTGAAAAGACAATAACCTCCACCCTTATAGCCCTATTTATATATATAGGCAGTTAATTTTACAACTGCCAGAATTTGAACGATCGGATCAAGCATTGTCCAACGACTAGGATTAATTCTTAGTATCCAAAGTGCCCTCTCTGAGATCGAGGTGCAGTCCACTTACCTAGAACAACTTGCAATCCGTCAAGAAAAGCAGAGCTGTGGTAGTAAAAATGAATGTATGGTGACGTCAACCACGTCTAATCTGAAGAGACTTTTTAGTTTCTCATTCAAAACACACCCACGTCCATCCAAAACCAATTTTGATTTAACTCAGACCCGACTCATGCCGACTCCAAGCGAAAGGGGCCAACTGTTATGGTGTTCCCATCCGTTTAAGTGCAGCTCTTTACCAAGTAACGGACAAATACACGTCTCCATGCAATGTACAAATCAAGTTGGTGGCCAGAGACCAGCGAGGATTTTGACCTAGCCGACTCGTCGAGTCGACTCGAAAGGCGGTACCCGCCGAACCTATTATCGAAGATGACTCGCTATGAGCCCGCTCGACCAGATACTTAACGCCTTACGAGGAAGACTCGAAAGGTGTTACATCTCGGCAAAACTAAAGGACAACTTCTGTTTTGAGCCCCCCACTGGCAACGTGTCATCATCGCATTTAATGCATGACAGACGCAACATGACTTTAGCCCTGATAGCCTTTATGACTCATGTAGGCTGTCTAAAAATCACAACGGATAGCTGATCCCCATCAAACACGGATGATGAAAGTTACAATTCGACGGCTTCCAGAAGACTACAATTTGAAGACTTTCACGTAGATCGATAAAAGTTATAATTTGATGACCTTCGTAACAACTGATGATAGCTCTAATCAACATGCTTCACAATCAACATCGGGAGTTACAATCTGACGACTCTCATATTTTCAAGGAGCCAAGATGAATGTTATAAGGTGACGATCTTTGCAACGCTCTAGCAAAAGATACTACAAATTGACGATCTCTTCATATCAAAACGCAGATATCTCTCAAACCGGAAGGAATTTGGCAAAATGGAGGAAGCAAATTGAACCCTATGGGGTAGGTTTGGTCGGCTTCGTCTCGTCGAGATAGCCGATTTTCATATATAATTCGTCTCATTCCGACTTACTGTTTGAAAATTATAACATGTTCTTCGCAGCAAGTTATGTTCTGAAGTCCGTCTGTGAGAATGCACTTCGCCTGAACATTGGACTTAGCCTGAAGCTCACTGAGCCCGCCTGAGGCTCACCTCTGCATTCAAAATGCAGAGGTCATGCCCGCGTTCTAAACTCAAAACGCAGAGGTCGTGACCGCATTTGAGATTCAAAACGCAGAGGTCATGGCTGCGTTCCAAACTCGAAACGCAGAGGTCGTGGCTACATTCCAGAGTTAAAACGCAGAGTTCGTGGACTCAAAACGCAGAGTTCATGCAGAGCCCAACCCTGTGTCTCAGGTCCAAAACGTAGAGTTCATACAGAGCCCAACTCTGCATCTCAGGTCCAAAACTCGGAGTTCATCTCTGCGTCCCAACTCTGTGTCTCAGGTCCAAAACGCGGAGTTCATCTCTGCGTCCCAACTCTGCGTTTCAGATTTACAACGTAGCGTGACCTGTGCGTTCAGCCACCAAAATAGGCCTAACTCTGCGTTTTTAGTCTAAAACGCAGAGTTCGGGCCCTGAATGCTATTTTTCAACGTTTGACCCGTTCAAAGCACGAACTGAACGGTTTCAAAACCGTTCTCCCCATGATTTGGGGAGCTGTTTAAGGGGGTGGTTACACCCCATTTAGCCCCACTTAGGAGCGGATTAAGGGGGCGGTTATACCCCTTAATTCTCTATAAATAGTGGGAAACTCAATTGAGTTCGGGTTGGATTTTGGCTCTCAGATTGATCTTTTCTCCTTGGCAGCAAAGAAGAGATCTTTGGCTGGCTCTTTGGAAGGGGGGCTGGCGGATTATCTTGGGATCCTTGAACAATTTCGGATCTGAAGAGCAGCAAAGGGCACCTCCTCTTTGATCCTTCAATCCTGGGGGCTTGGCAGCAAAGAAGATCCTTCATCCTTCGGCTGGAGCTTTAGAGATCGGTAACAGGAGCTCCTTCATCCTTGGCTTATTAACCGAACTTTCGGTTTAAATCAACTCTTTCATAGAGTTTCAAGCTCGTTCAGAGTTTTAAACTTGCCACGCAAGTTCTCCACAGCATCAAATCGTGAGGAGGAGATACTGTTCTAGTAAATCAAGACGTTCGGATCGTCAACGGAGAGCAAACTCGACGCGAGTATTCGAGGGAGACACTCCATCGCCACCGTGAAGAACCCATACTTAAACAAATGGGAGAATTCAGATCAATTCTCCTCTCTTTTGTAATCGGGAATTCAAATTGTAATTGAGATTGAGAGAATACAAATCGAATATATTTCTTTCAATTTTTCTTTTTACTATAAATTTTCCACCAAACAACTCATCGGACCACGTATGCATCACCATACCTCCGATCACTTCCCATTTAATGCTGAGCTGATCGCTCATCCAGTCGTCAGTCGGCACCTATAAAGTATGTGCTAACTTAGCTGCCATCCCACACTTCGCCATCGCGCTCTTGTGTTCAGCCGAAGTGATCAATCTACCCTTATACCCTCGGTATAAATAGAGGTACTATTCTAACTTACATGATGCTCTTTTTGATATGATCTTGGACTTTTGATCTAATCTGATCTTTAAGCAGACATACTGCACACACAAGAACTGTAACAGTTCTTCACTTTTCCCACTCAAGCTCACCAGCTGACTTGATCATCGGAGGAACCATGGGGGGCCCAAGCCCCGTCCACCTACGATTTTCTATTTGTACAGATTTTTCAGCCACCCTACTCAAAACGAGGCATAAAGTCGGGGAAGAAAGCGACCCATCATTAATACTCAACAACCCTATCCAATAACGAATACAATTGACTGTGTCAATAAAACATCAACATAAATGGAGACTAAAAGCTTCTCCATGTTATTTTTTTAAATTTTTGTTCAGGGTGTTGGTGATCGATTTGAATCACAATTATTGATTTTACATTGAAATGGTAAATTATAATTTTTTTAAAATGCTTAATACGTATGATTTTTTTGCGTCTGGGTTGGGTTGGATTGGGGTTGGGTTTGGGTTTAGCATTTTATTTTTTTTTGTATACATATAATAATTTTTTAATATTTACTTTACGGATTTAATTGATTACTTAAAATTGCATATTTGATTGGGGTTTTACATCTTAAATAATTATGAAACAACTCCCCACAGTTGGACACATCAGTTTCTCTGTTCACAAACGACACATGTCGCCTTCTATCAACTGCTTGTCTATTTTCGATTGATTTCTTAGCTGTTGATATCAGTCAATGCCTTTGTTAAGAAAAAAAGATTTGCAGACATGTAAAGCACTCTAAAACTTGGATTTCGATCCTCTCCACTACAAAAAAATAGTGGAGACACCACTACTTTTAATCTCAAACGTTGATTATTTAGTAGGCGGTTATGATACAATCTAAATCTAACACTTACCATACCCCCGTGTATTGCACTCATTCCTAATTTGTACTAAAAGAAAAAATCATAATCATCAACTAGATAATCAATGGCTGTGATTATGTAGTGGTCCCTCCACTATTTTTTTGTAGTGGAGAGGATCCGAATCCCTAAAACTTTGGTACGTGATTTTTTCTCGATGAAAATCTTAATTCTGTTTCCAATTCGTGTATTGCCAAATATAGTTGCCAAAATTCAAGGTTTTTTAAATTAAAAAAAAAACAAAGGGAAAAGGTAATCTAGGTAAAGTTTTGATTTTTCAGTTAAACAATTTAGTAAATTTAGATACGTGATTTTTTCACTGTGAAAATATGTTTTCAGTTACCTATTCATATGTTGCCAAATATTTCAGCTACCAAAATTATGGGTTTTTACCTAGCATTTCATTTTTATACACAATTATGAAAATTAATTGTTAAAAATTAGATTTATTATCACTTTAATCCTTAGGTAGAAAAATATATATGTTGATGTACTAGTGATCACACAGTCAATTATATTCGTGCTTGGATGAATTTGTTAAGGATTGATGAATGTGCCGCTTTCTTCCCCGATTTTATGTCTAGTTCTTGAGCTAGGTGGCTGAAAATCTGCACATGTAGAAATTCGTGAGAGGACGGGGCTTGGTTCCTCCGTTGTACCTCCGACGATTAAGTTAGCGGATGAACTTGAGTGGGGTAAATAAGAATTGTGTAAGTTCTTGTGTGTGTGCAATATGATTGGCAATTTTAGAGAATTTGGACCAGAATCCAGAAAATCAAGATCAGGGATCAGATCTTCAGTCCTCTGTAAAGACAAAATAATACTTGTATTTATACCTATGGTATAAGGGTAGATTAGTCACTTCGGCCGACTGCATGAAGGCGGTGGCAAAGTGTGGGCTGGTAACTGCGTCAGCGCTTGCTTTACAGGTGTCGACTGGCGAGTGCGGGAAGGATCACTTCAGCATTAAACGAGAAGTGAACGGTGACAGGACGGTGGCTCACGTGGTTCGATGAGTCATGAAGACTATCGATGCTAGAGGCATGATGCGTTTGTCATGCATTAAATGCGATGTGGCCACATTGCCAAAGAGGATAAGCTCGAGGAAGAGGTTGTCCTTTAGCTTAGATGAGAAGTAATGCCTTTCGAATCGTCTGGCAAACGATCGAGTGGACTCGGTGAGTCGTCTTCGACAAATGAGGGCAACAAGTACCGCTTTTCGAGTCGGCATGAGGGGGTGTCGACTCGATAAGTCGGCTGAGTTGTCGTCCCTACTAGCCTCTGGTCACCAAGTTGATTGAGGCATAACATGTAGAAGTACACTTGTTTGTTGCTTGGTACCGAGTTGCACTCGGGTGAATGAGAACAACATAACAATATCATATGCAAATCTTTTTATGCCTAATTTTGGGTTACCAAAATTTTGATATCTTTTGAAATTTAGAAAAACATGGGAATTGAAGTGATATATTATAGGTAATTTTAACCAAATTAATTAAAAAATAAAAAACATTTAAAAGAATCAAACTAAGCTGTTATATAACAAATTAGGATTTTTAACCAAAATCATTGAAAAATCATCATTAGCACATTATTGTTAAATTTTCCTAATCTGATTTTCCAAATTTGACTAATTTATTGGTAAGCATTATTTGGATAATTTTGAATTTTAAAAACTAGAGGGAAAATGTATATTAGGTATGATATAACTAATTTAATTGTATGAATCTTGCACAATCCATTTGATTAATTTAATATCCAATATTGAAATTTGAATACCTTATTTCATGTATTTTCCTTAAATCAACTGAATGACCAGTCCTCTTCGATTGTAACTAAATCATATACAACATTAGATGTTTTAAATCTAATTTAGTTAAAATAGAAGAATACTTTGGTTCAAATAAATAGCTATGTTATATTTTTAACGATGGATTAGGCGAGTAATTGACTGGTATTAATTCTTCGCTCGCATCCTCAATCTATAGATACTAATGTAATTATACCCATATTTCTTTTAAAATCTTATTAATTAATTCAGTCTTGAAAGATCTAAGTGTCTTATATGTTTTAGTTAAAAATAACATCTAATTGTTCCCTAACTTGCCACCGTCACGCCGCCATTGCGCTTCCCCTCGGCGTCCTAATCATAGACTTGCGATGGGCCCTAGGATCAATGTTGACTGAGATTCTTGTTGTGATGCTCAGTATGAATCTTGGATAATGCTATTGCTGAATGTGAGTATTATTTTTGTGATGAGAAGAATTGTGAACTTGAATTTTTCTTATGTTCTTGTTTAATTTGGGTGAAGATTGATTAATGTTTCCCCTTGCATTTTGGTATATATATGAGGAGACTCGATGGTATATATGATGGATAGGCGAGTTCCTTTCGTCCCAAGATTGTTAGCTCTATTATTAATTTTTAGGGCTAAATAACACTGAGTACGTACTTTAAAGTTTTAACATATTTTCTCCTCCATCCATAAACTATGATGAACCAAATCCTAAAATCAAGTAACTTTTGGATTAAAATTGATTAGTTTTGCATCTTTTACTTTAGAGTTATATCTGTTGGATTTAATCTAATAAATCTAATTGTGGACACATATGATTAATCATTGTGTATTGCTATCGTTTCAGGATAACCCACTAAAGTGATCAATTAAATTGGGTTAATGGGTATTTAAATAAGTCATGGGGTTATATGTGCAGATACCGGGTTGTAATTGTGATTTGTTGAGGGGCCAAATTGCAAAAGTATAACACCTATAAATAAGGGGTTATGGTCTCTAATTTAGGGTTACTTCTCTAATTCTCTTCACCCCCATCTCAAGAGAGAAATTCGGCTAAGAGAAAACCCTAAGGTTAGAAGATCATCAAAACCCAAAATCAAGATCTCTACTATGGATTCAGGTATAAGCTTCCGCTCTTTTGATTATTGTTTAATCTCTTTGAATTAATCATGGCTATATGGTTTTAAGAGCTCAAGTTTTAGATCTAACAAGTGGTATCAGAGCCATCTTTGATTTGTTCTTAGAGATTAAGATTAAAATTGGGTTTTTTGATCTTAAAATCTTTGTTTTTTGATTGAAATCTGTTCTCGGATGAACAGTATTTTGTTCGGATGAACAGTGTTTTGAAAAATTTTCGGATGAACAGCGTTTCGGAAAATTTTCGGATGAACAGTACTTTTTTTCGGGTGAACAGTAAATTTTTTTCGGGTGAACAGTAAATTTTTTTCGGATGAACAGTAACTTTTTGGAATTTTTTGGATTTTTCTTTGGTTTTTTCCTTCAATTTTTTCCGATTCTGGATCGGTTTTGAAAATAAAAATCAAAGTTTTTTGTGTTTGTCGGCGGCGGTTTCAGTTTGAAACCCTAAGGGTTCGTGGCGAAAATTAAGGAGGTGGTTACCTCAAACGAACTTCGCGTTCGTTCAATTTTAACCGAGCTTCGCGCTCAACGAACCTCGCGTTCGTTCTAAGGTGAACCTCGCGTTCAACTCAGGTGAGCGTCAAGCTCAATTTTAACGAACCTCGTGTTCGTTCTAAGGTGAACCTCGCGTTCAACTCAGGTGAGCGTCAAGCTCAATTTTAACGAACCTCGCGTTCGTTCTAAGACGAACCTCGCGTTCGTGATTCAGCCGAACCTCGCGTTCGTGCTTCAGCCGAACCTCGCGTTCGAACTTCAACCGAACCTCGCGTTCGAACTTTAGCCGAACCTCGCGTTCGAACTTCAGTCGAACATCGCGTTCAGTGAACCTCGCGTTCAAATTTTAAACGAACCTCGCGTTCGTTCTCAAAAACGAACCTCGCGTTTGTTCAGTACTCATATTTTAACGAACCTCACGTTCGTTCCTAAGTTGAACCATGCGTTCATTTTCAGACGAACCTCGCGTTCGTGCTTAAGTGAGTCTCGTACTCAAATACAGTCGAACCTCGCGTTCGAATTCAAGTGAACTTCGTGTTCACTATGGTTAAGCCTCAGTTTATTCATGGGTCCACTATGGTATACTTAATTTATTAAGTTATGGGCCCTAATTAAGCTGTGAGACCCCAATTAAGTTTTTGGAAATTCAGTTGATTTAAATTCTTAATTTAAATCTATTTTGGTAGCTAATCAATTATTTGATTCAAATATAATGACACTAAGGTATTAAGGTTGTCTCTCACTCCAATTGTTTAATTGAAGCAAGAAGTTACCAAAGTAACCTCTCTTGTGGAGATTGTTCATGAGGAGTGTGAGATGTTTGTGTGTATGCTTTCGTGTAAATATTTAATCGGCCCAAAGGAAGGTTAATATTTATTTAGACTGTATACACATCTGCGATGATAAGCGTGTGACAATTATAAGGTTTACATGTGAATAATGAATCGATCCAAAGATAGTTTCATTATTTGACATGAGTTATTGTCAATGTTTGATCATTGCAACAAGGTATCACTTACAAGTTAATATTACTGTCCAAAGACTTGATATTAATGTTGTGCCCGATATCTTGGATGGGGATTTGTCATTATTTGAATTTTATTGATTACTAAATATGGTTATTGATGTGAGCATCTTTTGTTTTATTTCAGCTAATGCATCTGCTGCAATAATTTCTGCTAACATCAACTCAATTCCCATGCTAAATGGGTCAAACTTCAAGGTTTAGAAAGAGAACATATTAATTGTTCTTGGCTGCATGGATCTTGACTATGCATTAAGAACTGAACAACCCTAACCTCTCAATGCGGATAGCACTCCTGATGCAAAGAAGGAGCATGAGAAGTGGGAGCGTTCAAATCGCATGAGTCTTATGATCATTAAGCGCGGCGTTCCGGAAGCCTTCAGAGGCATAGAATCCGAAGGGATTACTAAGGCTAAAGATTTCCTTGCCGAAATTGAAAAGCGTTTTGTGAAAAACGATAAGGTAGAAACAAGCACGCTTTTAGCTCGCTTGATTTCGATGAAGTATAAGGGCAAAGGAAATATAAGGGAGTACATTATGGAAATGTCTCATATTGCTTCAAAACTTAAGGCACTTAAACTCGATCTTTGTGATGAGTTATTAGTGCATCTGGTTCTGTTGTCTCTTCCTGCACAGTTTAATCAATTTAAAGTCAGTTATAACTGTCAAAAGGAGAAATGGACTCTAAATGAGCTCATTTCATACTGTGTGCAAGAAGAAGACAGGTTGAAGCAAGATAAGACAGAAAGTGCTCATTTGGCCTATGCCTCTAAGGATAAGGGCAAGAAAAGGAAGAATGATAAGGAAGCTGCTAAGGGTCCAGTTGAGAAGAAACAACATAAGGATAATCAGGGTTGTTTCTTCTGTAAGAAACCTGGACATATGAAGAAGGACTGTACAAAATATCACGCTTGGCGTGATAATAAGGGTACGTTCCTTTCTTTGGTCTGTTCTGAGGTTAATTTAGCTTCAGTACCTAGAAATACTTGGTGGTTAGACTCTGGTGCTACTACTCACATAAGTGTTTCTATGCAGGGTTGTCTGAGCTACCGAAAACCAAGTGATGTTGAAAGACACATCTTTGTGGGCGACGGTCAGTCAGTAGATGTGGAAGCAATTGGGCATTTTAGGTTGCTATTAGGAACTGGTTCTTATTTGGATTTAAAAGATACTTTTGTAGTACCGTCTTTTAGACGGAATTTGATTTCAGTTTCTGTATTGGACAAATTAGGTTATTCTTGTTCATTTGGAAACAATCAATTCAGTTTATCTTTTAATTCAAATGTTGTGGGAACTGGTTATTTAAGTATTTTTGACAACCTATATTTGCTTGATACAATTGCTTCTTATAATGAAACTTTGCATGCGGAATCGCGTGGTACTAAGCGTAAATTAAATAAGGAAAATTCGGCGACATTATGGCACAAGCGCTTGGGTCATATCTTAAAAGGTAGAGTTGAGCGTCTTGTGTCTGATGGTATTTTGGATTCCCTTGATTTTTCGGACTTCGACGTATGTGTTGAATGTATCAAGGGAAAACAGACCAAAGTGAAGAGATTAGGTGCCAACAGATCTTCGGATGTCTTAGAATTGATACATACGGATATTTGTGGGCCATTCCCTAAGAAATCCTGAAATGGTCAATAATATTTTATATCATTCATAGACGATTACTCACGCTATGGGCACCTATATCTTATTCATGAAAAATCTGAGTCTCTGGACATGTTCAAAGCCTATAAAGCTGAAGTTGAGAATCAACTCAACAGAAGAATTAAGACCGTTAGATCTGATCGTGGTGGTGAGTACTACGGCAGATATGATGGTTCAGGTGAACAACGTCCAGGACCATTTGCTAGATACCTAGAGGAATGCGGTATCGTCCCACAGTACACCATGCCGGGTTCACCTAGCATGAATGGTGTAGCTGAAAGACGAAACAGGACTCTTAAGGATATGATAAGAAGTATGATTGCTCATTCTTCTTTACCAGAGTCACTCTGGGGAGAAGCACTTAAGACAGCAGCTTACATTCTGAACAGAGTTCCAAGTAAAGCAGTTGCTAAAACACCTTATGAGCTTTGGACTGGTCGAAAGCCCAGTTTAAAGCACTTACATATTGGGGGATGTCCAGCTGAGGCAAGGCCTTATAGGCCAAATGAAAAGAAATTGGACTCCAAAACAGTTAGCAGCTACTTTATTGGTTACTCTGAACGCTCTAGGGGCTATAAGTTTTATGATCCCACACTAAGGAATATTTTTGAGACGGGAACAGCAACATTCTTTGAGGATGTTGAGTTTGGGGGGAGAAATAAGGTTAGAGACATTGCTTTTGAGGAGGAATTGGCTTCAGATCCAATCCATACAGTTACTTTTGACAATATTCAGGTTCCTATACCTGTTGTTGCTCAAGAAGTAAATCCGGAACCTCAAGATGACAATGTTGATCAACTCCCTGTTCCAGAAGAACAAACTCAACAACCTCAAGAACCAGTGCCATTAAGGAGATCCACGAGAGAAAGGAGAAATGCTATTCCGGATAATTATGTTGTATTTCTCCAAGAACATGAGGAAAGTAGTGGAATGTTGGAAGATGATCCAATCAACTTCCTTCAGGCCATGAAAAGTTCTAACTCTCAACAGTGGATTGATGTCATGAATGAAGAGTACAAGTCTATGCAAGACAATAAGGTTTGGGAACTTGTCCCGTTACCAGAAGGTGCAAAACCAATTGGTTGTAAATGGATTTTTAAAACCAAGCGGGATGCAAACGGTAATGTGGAGAGGTATAAGACACGTCTTGTGGCTAAAGGCTATACTCAGAAGGAAGGCATTGATTATACAGAGACTTTCTCTCCGGTTTCATCGAAAGACTCATTCAGAATAATCATGGCACTTGTTGCTCATTATGATCTTGAGTTACATCAGATGGATGTTAAGACTGCATTTCTCAATGGCGACATTGATGAGATGATCTATATGGTGCAACCAGAAAACTTTGTGTCGGGAGACCCAAAGAATATGGTATGCAAATTAAGGAAATCCATCTATGGACTCAAGCAAGCTCCTCGTCAATGGTATCACAAGTTTTAACAAATAGTTATCTCGTTCGGTTTTGAGATAAACATTGTTGATGACTGTGTATATCACAAGTTCAGTGGGAGTAAGTATATCTTTCTGGTTCTGTATGTCGATGACATATTGCTTGCCACCAATGATATAGGCATGTTGCACGAAACCAAGAGATTTCTATCAAAGAATTTTAAGATGAAAGATCTTGGGGACGCCTCTTTTATATTAGGGATCCAGATACATCGAGATCGCTCTCGGGGTATTCTTGGATTATCACAAAAGAGCTATATCGATAAGGTACTTAAAAGGTTTGGCATGCAAGGCTGCAGACCAGGAGATACCCCTGTTGCTAAAGGAGACAAGTTTAGTCTCAATCAGTGCCCTAAAGGTAACCTTAAAATTCAGGAAATGCAGAAGATTCCTTATGCTTCGGCTATAGGAAGTCTAATGTATGCTCAGGTATGTACGCGTCCGGATATTGCGTACATTGTTGGGATGTTAGGCAGATACTTAAGCAACCCTGGTATGGATCATTGGATAGTAGTCAAAAGGGTTATGAGGTATCTTCAGAAAACAAAAGATTACATGCTCACATACAGAAAATCAGAAAATTTGGAGGTCATTGGGTATTCGGATTCTGATTTTGCTGGATGCCAAGATAGCAGAAAGTCTACATCAGGCTACATTTATATATTAGCAGGAGGAGCTATATCATGGAAAAGTGTCAAAGATGAACCAAAAAATCTGCAGTCCCTAATGGAATAGGTAACAAAGCTACTTTGCCGCCTACTGCTACTAACTCATATATATTAAATTGTAGAAAGCGGTTTTTTTATTTCCTTAGACCACACAAGACAAAAATTTGTCGATATTGACACTAGTAGCTTCCTCCACTATGGCAGCAGAATTTGTAGCTTGCTATGAGGCATCCAATCAGGGAATATGGCTGCGAAATTTTATCACGGGACTGCGCATTTTGGAAAATCTTGAAAGACCACTAAGGTTATATTGTGACAATAAATCTGCAGTAATGTATTCAAATAACAACAGGAGCTCAATTAAGTCAAAACATATTGACATTAAGTTCCTGGTTGTGAAAGAAAAGGTACAGAGTGGACAGATATCCATAGAGCACATTGGGACAAACTCCATGATAGCTGATCCTCTTACTAAGGGATTACCACCCAAGGTCTTTCACGAGCATACTGCTCATATAGGGGTGGTAATATTTGAGGATATTATGAATTAGTGGGAGTTTGTAATTGTGGTGCTTTATGTTTGTTTGTATTGTCTGATCAGAATAAAGTTTTCAGTTAAGTCACTCTGTTACATTATGTTTGGTTTTGACCTTATTAAGGAGGACCAGTTGAAAATAGACATGTACTGATCACATTGCATGTAATTTTCATGCTGCACATCCATGATTGATCTATGTCGTTTGATTGTATTGGTATATGTGACCATTGATGGGTCGAGTCACGATAAATATGACGAAGGCCGCTTTGATCCTATATTGATATAGTCAATGGACGAGATTGTTCGGAAATACCTTTTCAGTGATAGCAATTTTGAGCTCATAAGGTTATACACAATTTAAGGAATCATATGGTGTCCAAGTGGGAGATTGTTGGATTTAATCTAATAAATCTAATTGTGGACACATATGATTAATCATTGTGTATTGCTATCGTTTCAGGATAACCCATTAAAGTGATCAATTAAGTTGGGTTAATGGGTATTTAAATAAGTCATGGGGTTATATGTGCAGATACCGGGTTGTAATTGTGATTTGTTGAGGGGCCAAATTACAAAAGTATAACACCTATAAATAAGGGGTTATGGTCTCTAATTTAGGGTTACTTCTCTAATTCTCTTCACCCCCATCTCAAGAGAGAAATTCGGCTAAGAGAAAACCCTAAGGTTAGAAGATCATCAAAACCCAAAATCAAGATCTCTACTATGGATTCAGTTATAAGCTTCCGCTCTTTTGATTATTGTTTAATCTCTTTGAATTAATCATGGCTATATGGTTTTAAGATCTCAAGTTTTAGATCTAACAATATCCATTGCTGATAGAAGTTTCGAATATTAGGGATCTCAGGTTAGTTTACCCAAAGTATAGATCTTTTCTTTTTGTTTTTTTTTTTTAATTTTAGAGAAATATATAGGGTTGTAATAGGTTGAGACCATTAAGTTATCGAGGACATTTATCTTTAAGTTGTCTTCTCGTGATCAACAAAGCAATTTATGAAAATTTAAAGATAAATTCTTTAAATTGTGAACGTTGAAATCTCTCTCGACCAGAGAACTTGCAGCTTGGTGCTATTCCTAACGGTGGAGGTCATGTTGTTGGGTGTGCAATTATTTTCATCTATTTGTTTATGCTTTGAGATTTTAGCATTCTCTAATAATACATAAGATCTATGATCAATATTTGTTATTCACCTAAGAATTAATAATGATATTTTCTAACTATTTTGTTTGTCTCTATTATGTAGTGTTCTCAAGGTCGTGAGTGTAGTGTCTGAAAAAAAAAACGAAACAACTGATTCTTCAACTGCTTGGTTGTAGGAATGGGTTCTATCGCTTGGTAAGAATCTTTTTACAAACGTTCTTTTTCAAGTACAGAAGAGGAGAAGATTGATTCAACTTATCCTTTGTTTAACGTGGGTTCGATGTGGCAATGAGATGCCTCGCTCGATGCTCGTGTCGAGCTTACTTCTCGTTGACGATCGGAGAAAAATTGCTTTGGCTCGAGGAGAAAATAGCCTCTTTCGAGTGCTTGAGCTGCTTGCGGCTGCTGTTGGCCCTTGATATGCTCGTGTGTAGGTCCTCAAGATCTGATGCTCGGATCTCCAAAAGAGTGTAGGTCCTCTTTCATAAGCGTTCAGTACGTAACCGACGCTAAGATCATGGAATCACGAGCGTAACTGACTCCTTGAATTTAACTCACGTGGGCTGACTGGGTCTTCATGACCGTTAGCCTCCTGGCGTTGAGCCTCATTTGGTGAGACGAGCTTCGCTGTGTTTCGATGTTCGTCTGATGAGACGAGCCTTGCTGCGTGGCATGGTTCGTCTCTGGATGAATTTTTTCTGACGAACTTTGTCTTCTGACTAGTTTCAAACTTCGTCTTCGATAACAAGCTTTGCCTTCTGAGTGAACTTTGTCCCTAGTGACGAGCTTCGAACTTCGTCTCTAATGACGAGCTTCACCTTCTGAGTGATAGAGTGTTTGAGAGCTTCGTCTTTGGACGAGCTTCGTCTCTGGGCTAACTTCGTCTCCAATGACGAAGTCAATTCGTCTTCTGAGGAGTGAGGCACTAGGAGTCTCGTCTTGGCTGAGATGACCCTCATTGACCGAGACGAGGTTCGTCATTGTGACGACCCTCATCATGCTTGTAGTGAGCTTCGACACTCCTTTGTCCCTTGGCATATTTTTAGTGCCTACAGTGAGTTATATTCTATGGAACATTTATGTCTTATTGATTGTAAAATCGTGTGATTTCTTTCTCTAGACGTGTTTATTTATTAACGTATTTTCCCTTTGTCAATATTTTATATCCGAAAACTCTCCACTTCTGATTAACAAGAAAATGATTTTATTCCCTTAGGATTGCAGTTTTGTTTTTGTTTGTTCTTGATTCTATTTCTTTTTTATTTTCATTTTTAGAAGGTTCGGGTGAAGATTGAAGTAGTCATGGGGATCGAAGCGGCATACTATGTGAGAAAGTGGATAGCTTGAAGGTATATTTGATGGTGATGGATGGGTGGTTGTGCTGATCTGGATTCTATTAAAAGGAAAAATGTTTTTGTTTGGCCATTTATTTTTATGCATTTCGACATAATTTGCTTCTTTTCTTTGTGAATAATTACCAGCTATTATTATTGATAGTTTAGATCTATGATTACTATATAATTTACTGTCACATGCTTCTTTATCATAATTATTTATTTAGATTCATACTTTTTCATCACATGTGATTCTATAATATATAATACACTTCAGACGCTTCACTCTGACAAAACTTTGCTCACTCCTTAAATGATTTAAATTTCATTCGTTTTGTATGATTAAACTTGGATTGCATCACTATGATCGCATCGCATCATTATGATCGAATTTGACATGAGTTCAGTTCATGCATGATTTTGATTGACCGGGGGACCTCGAGCAAGAATTTGATCGTGAAACACAATTAGATCCTTACTAATTACGTCCATGTCGACTTCTAGCTAGACTATGCATTTTTCGTTTGCTCTCCACCAACACATACATGATACACCTCCCTCCCAAAATGACCTCCATACCCCTCGTCTCCCTCTATATAAACCATACACGATAAATCCACATAAATCACCTCTAGCTCCCTCCATTAAAAACTTTTCACAACCCAAGCTAGAGGAGGAGGGGTGCGAAAAAAAAAAAAAAACATCAATGGGAAGCCTCAGTGACCCCTCACTCACAACCTTCAACCCCTTAGACGGGAACTCCCTAAAGTCCCACCTCCAACAAACCGTAGACCTCATCCTGGACTACTACAAATCCATAGAATCCCTCCCCGTCCTCCCCGACGTCGAACCCGGCTACCTCTCCCGCCACCACCTCCCCTCCTCCTCCCCTCCCGCGAACCCCTCCCCCTTCGCTTCCACGATCGAAACCCTCCGCCGCTCGGTCCTGCCTGGCCTGACCAACTGGCAGAGCCCGAACTTCTTCGCGTACTTCCCGGCCACCCTGAGCTCCGCCTCCATCGCCGGGGATCTACTCGCGTCGGCGGTGAACAATGTGGGGTTCAGTTGGGTGGCATCTCCGGCGGCGGCGGAGATGGAGGAGCTGGTGGTGGGCTGGCTGGCCAGGATGTTGGGGCTGCCGGAGGAGTTCAGGGTCGAGGGCGGGGGTGGTGGGGTGATTCACGGGACGGCGAGCGAGTCCATTTTGTGTACGATCGTGGCGGCGAGGGATGCGGCGGTGAGCAGAGGGGGAGGCGGGAGGAGGATTGATGAGCTCGTGGCTTATGGTTCTGATCAGACGCATTCTACGTTTTACAAGGTTCGTAACTGTCGATGTGCATGCCCGCGTGTGTGCGTGCGTGGGGGTTTTTAAGCATGGTTCACATCATTCAATAATATAATGATAACTCATATTATCTCATTTTATCCAATAATATAATGATAACTCATCTTAACAAATCACCCACGCATTTTATTTTTATGAATTAACATCGATTAATTTTCTCATTTTTACGTACATGCAGGAACACTGTAACTGTTAGGACTGTTCCTATAGGAATATTTGTACTCTTAGCAAAAGTTTTTCAGGTGTACTAATTATAAGTGAGACACTGATTTGTCCTAAACAAAAAAAAAAACTATATATTATATTCTTCTTATCAAATTTCCAAATTGATCTACCAGTGATTTGTTTATAATAGGCATGCAAAATCGCCGGGTTCAGTCCATCCAACATCCGATCGATCCCCACCAGCTCCGACACCGAATTCTCCCTCAACCCGACCCTCCTCCTCCGGTCGATGCAGGCCGACGCGTCGGCGGGGCTGGTCCCCACCTACGTCTGCGCCACCGTGGGGACCACCTCCTCCAACGCCGTGGACCCAGTGGGCCCCATCGCCGACGTGGCGAAAGAATTCGGGGCCTGGGTCCACGTGGACGCTGCCTACGCGGGCAGCACCGGAGTCTGCCCGGAGTTCCGGAAGTACTTCAGTGGATTGGTGAAGGCGGACTCGGTGAGCATGAGCCCGCACAAGTGGCTTTTGACTTGTCTCGACTGTACTTGTCTTTGGGTCCGAGATAGGAGGAGGTTGGTTGAGTCGCTTGGGACTGACCCGGAGTATCTGAAGAATAAACAGAGCGAGTCGGGTTCGGTTGTGGATTTCAAAGATTTACAGGTACGTGACGTGAAAACGCAAATCTTAATTATCAGGACCTTTCATATGCGATCGAGTTGTTCTGATCCAAGTAAGAAGCAACGAAAACCCCTAAAGAGTTTCCATGAGAAATCCCCCATAAATTATGAGCTCTTTTAATAAAATCTCAAAGTTAAAGGAGAGTACTTTCACTTTCCTGATAAACCCTGAATTTAAGTAGGGTGCGTTTCATGATATTTTGAAAGTTATGGGCATTTTCTGATACTCATCTAAAGTTAAGAGGTTTTTTTTTATGATATTTAGCCTTCACTTTGTAGATTTTTTTTTAATTTTTAATTTTCTATTTAATTTTTGTGGGGACAGAATGGCGTGCTCTTATCTTATGTAGGTTGTTCTGCAGGAACTTGTGTACGGACAAAATACCCTCCAAATCAAGTATATAAAGAAATAGCTGTTATTGCATTATCATCACGTAACATACCAACCTCACAAAAAGTATGACTTGTGGTGTTTTTAAAAATAAAATGTAATTTGGTTTGATAGATATATTTTTTGGATATTTTCTTGATAACTACTCACGTGATGCGATTTAGAAGCACTATAAGGTTTTATTAAACAAGCGGTCACTAGCTAGACCTAATTAATTGATCAGCAGCGAAGAGAGAGACTATATATGGATAGGGGGGAAAAGGAATTATATTTATAAACTTTTTTTTTGTATAGTGGTTAAAACTAAATCATGGTCGTCTCAATTAGCATCTATGTATAATCATAATTATTAATTATCATTAAAAAATTAATTGTAATTTTCCAACAGATTGGGTGTGGCCGTCCATTTCGAGCACTCAAGCTCTTCACGGTGATCCAGACCTACGGCAGCGCGTATCTCCAGGCACACATCAGATCCGACGTGGACATGGCCAGCAAGTTCGAGAAGCTAGTTCGCTCCGACCGCCGGTTCGAGGTGGTGGTCCCCAGGCGATTCGCCCTCGTCTGCTTCCGCCTGGCTCCACGTGGCGGCGACGAGCCAGAGGCGGAGACCGACGCGGCGAACCGCAGGCTGCTGCGGCTGGTCAACTCGAGCGGGCCCGCGTACATGACCCACACGGTATTGGGCGGGAGGTACGTTATCAGGTTTGCGGTGGGGTCCACCCTCACGGAGGAGCGGCACGTGGACGCCGCATGGGACCTGATCCGAGAGAAGGCTGATGAGGTGGCGAGGGGCTGGTAGCCGGTAGCTGGTCAGTCAACACCACACAGACACGGACTTTAATACAAATAAAATTTTAATAAGCAAGTGTTTTATTGCAACGAGAGGGTTTCTTTAGCTTGCTCCTCACTTGTGAGTTGTGAACGTCCGAAATCAAACGTAATAAAGTGTCACAGGCATCTCTACAGAAAATTGTTGAAATAAATGAATCTTTGAGGGGTTTTATGGAAAGATGTCATTTAGCGATTGGATTCTATAGATAAAAATTAAAACGTGTGTTATATATAGTATAACAAACGTGTAAATATTATATATTTGTGTTGGTATATAAGCGAGTGTGCGAGCAAGCGAGTGGGACCGTGCGTGCTCACTTAAAACCAGCTGAAAGTTTTGTGCGTTACAAACGTTACAACTTTTAATAATTCTATAAGCTGTTTCTGGCGAACTGAAGAAGTAGTCGTGGTGTTCACAAGAAGAGAACGCTTCTTTGAATGCAGTCGTCTCATCCTTGAAAGTACTATGCATACTCAACGCCACCGTAGGTGGGGGCATAGTTTTTTCAAGGTTAGTCCTTTGTTAAGAGGGCAATTCGGCGCTTCTGTAAAGTATTTCAAACTTGAAGTGTATTTAATATGATGTTTTAACTTTCTGCTCTTTTCTTTCTTTCCTGTATGTTTGTTTTGTACTATTTTAGATCTATTTTTATGCTTGTTTTTCCCAATAATCTTGAAGAAATTAATTTTAATTAAAGTTATGTTGCATGTTTCTGGAGTTGGTTCTAGTTCATATGCCTCTAAAATGGACATGTCTGCAATGCCTGAAAAGTTTGCCAGTCAATTCTTCAAACTTTAGCAACAACGTATGAAGATCTGGCTAATGACTAAGAGGCTGCTGGCAATGATATTAACAGAATACCCAAAATTAGATAAAAAAATTCTAACAGTGCAGATAAAATTACACAGTGGACGGCGAAGGATCAAATAGCCAGAGGATGCATTTTTTGGCTATGTCCAACGTGCTCTTCGATGTCTACTGTTCTTTTTCGACCACTGCAAAGGCATAATGGGATGAACAGAACAGAAAATATAATACTGAAGACATCGGTCTTGAAAAATATTTTGTGTCCAAGTTCTTAAAGTTTCAAATGGTTGAGGGTAAATCTGTAATAGAATAAGCACATGAACTTCTCTTCATCCTTCTTGCTCTTCGAGAAGCTGAAATGGATGGAGCTTCCTGAAAAATTTTAAGTTATGACCATCATCGAGAATTTTTCTAATTCATCGGAGACTTTTGGAATGTCTCTCAAGCATCATAAGGAAAAAATAAATCTTGATGACTTGATGATTACCATAGCTATTGAGTAAGAGCATAAGAATTAGAAACATGTTGTGCCTGTTGAGCACCAACCTAAAACAAATGTTATAACTTCTAGAAAAAGCGTAAAAACAAATCTAATGGTTTACCTGATAACAAAATCAAAGCCAAATCGAAGATCCAAAAGAAATCAAAAGTAAACAAACCATGTTGGAATTGTGGACATGTTGGACATTGGGCTAAAGCTTGTCCTACAAAGAAAGCGAAAGCCAATTCAGGGTCAGTTAGTGTGCCTCGGGTTAACATAGTTATGACTGAGCCAACTGGGTCCATAGAAGAGTATGTTTCTATTAACCCTGAATTTCTAAATATTTATGAACCAAATGAATGATTGGTAGACATTAGTGCAAACATACACATTTATGTTGATAAATTATTGGTTGTGTCTTACCTGCCTGCAAATAAAAATATTGTGAAGATGGAGAACCAAACTGCATCTAAAGTGTTAGGATATGGACGAGTGGACCTGAAGTTTCCTTTAAGGCAAGTTCTATCATTACACAGGGTGCATCATGTTCTTGCTGTTCGATGCAACATTATTAGTGGTTCATGTTTAGTTAGGGAAGGTTATGAGTTTTCTTTTAAACGTAAAAAAGTAGTTATGTCACATGCTGAATCTTTTATCTTTAAAGGCTATAATTTTGATGGAATGTATAAGGCTAGAGCAGAACCTGTTCTTAGTTCTGAAATAAATAAAATATCTATTTCTGATTATCCTATTAGTAATAATATTGAATCATCTGATATTTGGTACAAACGTCTTGGTCATATTAATTTTAATTCTGTAAAAAAATGATGAATCTTAATATGATTTCAAAACACTCTTTAGAATATAGTAAGAAATGTCTCAAGTATGCGGAACAACTAAACAAACAAGGAAACATTTTCAATTTGTTGATAGAAACTCTGAGTTGCTTGATTTAGTTCATACTGACATTTATGAATTTAATGATGTTTTGATTAAAGATATGAAGAAATATTTTATCATATTTAGAGATAACTATATCAAATATTGATATATTTACTTGCTTAAAACTAAAGATGAGGCTCAAGAAAAATTTATCATTTTTAAGAATGAAGCTGAAACTCAAACTGGCAAGAAACTTAAAAAATTAAGATCTAATAGATGTGGAGAATATACATCAAATGAGTTTACTCTTCTATATCAATCTTTTGACATAGTGCATGAGAAAACTGCTCCTTATTCTCTTCAGTCTAACGGTGTAGTTGAATGAAAAAATAGAACCTTAAAAGATATGATTAATAGTCTACTTGAAAGTTCAGGACTTTCTAAATATATGTGGGGAGAGGCTTTGAATACGGCTTGTCATATTCTGAATAGAGTCCCTCAGAAATAAAAAGAAAGTGGTCTATTAAAACTTTAGAAAGATCGAAAGATAAGCTTGAAATACCTTAAAGTGTAGGGGTTTCTAGCAAAAGTGCTATCCCAGAACACAAGAAGAAGAAACTAGGTCCTAAGGCAGTAGACTCTGTCTTTTGGGTTATAATAGAAAACACTTATGCTTTGAGATACTTAGTGATGAAATCTAAAATTCCAAGCATTAATGTTAATACAGTTGTTAAATTTCGTAAAGCAATATTTATTGAGGATGTTTTACCTATGAAAACTGGAATGCCTCAAAATATCTCTAATAAATATCATGTATATGTCTCAACTTCCATTCTTGATCATGTGGAAAAGATGACAATGGGGATAGATAGTTATAAATCTGAATATGAAAGATCAGATGATTTAGATGAACCTAGAAGGAGTAAGAGAGTTAGCATCGTCAAAGATTTTTGAAGTGACTTTGTCACTTACAATATTGATGAGGATCCTTGATAATCACATTTTATTACAATTTTATACCCTCATTATCTATTTTATATGAATAAATATATCATTAATAATTGTTGTTAGCTTAGTTTGCACATAAATATAAATAAATATTATTAAATATAAAAACCCCTCTAAATCTCTCTTCTCTATTTTGTAGCATTTTAGAAGCCCATGAAGCAAAAGCTTAAAAGAGGAAAATGATTGAAGCCCAAAGAGCAAAGCCCATAAAAAAAATACACCAAGGAAGCTATGCATGGACTTGGATGCAAAAAGTTGAATGAATTGGGTTTTTATGAAAAGATTACAAAACCTTACATGTGGACTTGCTTGCTGCAAACATAGGGCCGGTTGATGCTTTGTATCACAAAAATCAAATGAAATTCAATTGGGTCGAATTAAAATGGGCCGGATTTGCTCAATAAATGAATGGAGAATTAATGTGTGAAGTGGGCCGGCTCTTCCTTTGCTATTTTGAAAATCAAATGGGAAGTCCCATAAGAGCTGGACTTGTTTTGTTTTTGGGCCGGACTTTGCTTGGACTCAAAAATCAAATGGAATGTGAACCTGCAGCATGAATGGAGAATTTGATTTTCTTTTGGAAAATCAATTAGATCAAATGGCCGGTTGCTGTGGTTGCTGAATTGAATTGGGCTTTGCTTGGCTTTGGAAATCAAATGAATAACCTGCTGAAGACCGCACATGGGCTGTAGCTGAAAATCACATAAATGGGGATTTGATTACATCAAACATGGGCCGAAATTGAAATGTGGACTTGGCTTTTAATTTTCAAAATCAAATGAATCATGGACTTGGGCTGCAGAAAATTGTATTGGATTTTGATTTTCTTTTGAAAATCAATGGGCCTCTTATGATTGGGAGTTTGTTATGAATCAATGGTTGAAAATGGATTGTTTTGGATAAGATTTCGATCCAATGGCTCATATTCATTGAAGATTACTATAAATAGGGGTAGAGAGTGAGGGGTTAGAGGTGTGAAAATTTTGTAAACTCCTTTTGGAGAGGAGGGCTACTCTTAATTGAGAAGGCCTTCCAAAAATTGTAACTTTAGTTGCAATTAATAAAAATAATTTTTTCCTCTTTAAATTTGTTCTTTCTCCTCTTTGTTGAATGATGAGGATGGAGATGAAGAGCAATTTGAAGGTTTGCATTTCTTTTCTCTTTTATTTCTTTTTAGTAATTTCTTTATTATTGCTTATTAGTTAGATTTAAATTCATGCTTGTAGTGTAGATTTACTTTCTTGTCTTTTTTATTTCTTTTTGCACTTTAATTTGTAGAGTAGATTTATTTTCTTGTAATTAATTTCTGCAATTTATTTTATAGTTTAGATTTTTATTTTCTTTGTAATTAGATTTATTTCTTGTTCATAGTTTAGATTTTTCTTTTCTTTTTATTTTTGTAATTAGTTCCTTTTCTTCTTGCTTTTATTTCTTAAGATGTGAATTTAATTCTTGTAAGAATCTTAGAATTGTATGAAACTAGTCTAATTTCCTTTATATTGTATGAATTATTCTCTTTCACTTAAAATG
Organism: Asparagus kiusianus; assembly: GCA_022839385.1. Taxonomy (NCBI): domain Eukaryota; kingdom Viridiplantae; phylum Streptophyta; class Magnoliopsida; order Asparagales; family Asparagaceae; genus Asparagus; species Asparagus kiusianus. The sequence continues at coordinate 660,169 of BQKN01065102.1, forward strand.
TTCATGTTTAGGATAATCAACTAGAGAACTAATCGGTAGAAGAAGAATTTGATAATCTATGCTTTCCTTAAATGGTTTGATAGGTTATGCTTATGAATTCTAGGATTATTATCATGTTGTTGTTCTTATCATGAATAGTAATTTTAACTTAGATGATAATTTGATAGGTTATGCTTTCCTTAAATGGTTTGATAATCTATGCTTAATAAATCTAGGTTGAAATATGATAAAAGAGAATAGTTTGTATTTTGTAATTGAAATTGGTTAGTGGATTATATTCTAGATTTCTTACCTCTTTTGAATCCTCCATCTTGACTTTCTTAAATTTTCTTTTCATTCTTGGTTTTATTTCTTGATTTTATTCATTCATCTTTCTTGCCTTGATTTCATTTATTCTTTAATTCTTTCTTCTCTCCTCTAAAATTCAATTTATTGTCTCTTGCATATATTCACAAAATCACTCATCACAATCACACTTATTCTTTATTCCTAATTGTCATGCACAAAACATAAGAACCAAGTCTAATACTCTCCTAAAATCACCTTCCTCGTGGGATCGATATTTTTTATACTATAACTTGATAAATTGTGCACTTGCAATTTTGGTACATAATTATGCCGCATCAA
>BQKN01065103.1:0-22404 GCA_022839385.1 Asparagus kiusianus
TGAAAATAGACTCCTAATTATTATTATTATTTTAACTTTTAAAATGTTGAAGAAGTTCATCAGAGGTGTATATTCTGACTTGGGCTAGTACTACGATGGGTTTATTCATGCAAATAGAATTACAGAAGGTCTATTCACAATTGGGTGATACTACAAGGGTATATTCATAATTAGCTCCTAAATTTTTAAGGCAACACTTCAATACGTGTTCCTAATGCTTTAGCCAAATTTCATTTGTGTCCGTAGGCTATGAAAGTCATCTCTAACGTTAACTCTAGCAACAATAGAGGTCCTTTTTATTTTGAATAATTTTCATTAATTATTGCTGATGTACATGATATTTTTATCATTCTTTTTTTCTTTGCTAACTAGATGCTGACTGGATCACTGAAGGTTTTCAAAATACCTATACGGGAATAGTGACAAGCTGACAATACGTATGTTTAAGTCCTAGATTTACGTATTTTCGCTTACTGCACTAATGACAATTAAATGAGAGAAAACCACCTCATATATATAATTCAACAAGTGAACAACTAATAACTACTACAACTCCAGTCCCTCGGACACGAGGAATAAATAATGATGATAATTATAATAAATCGAAAGTAGGAGGCAGTCAATTCTACTAATCAAGAAAACAAAACTGCATATAATTAAAGCTGACCTATGACATCGGCGCTGTTTTCTGGAAGCAGGAAATAAAACCAATACCAGGTTCTTAGAATGGATAACAGGGCTCGTAGGAAGAAAAGAAATGAAGTAGAGGAACACGGACGATAGGTGAGAAGCAACGCGTGGAACGTTGAGGTTTAATCAATATTTATATGGACAATACTTAACCTGCAGGATTAACAGGAAATTAATATATATACAACATTAACCACAACATCAGGCTATCTCCTCTAGCTCAAGGACTTGTTATACCAATGAAAACTACTAGCGGGACAACGCCATATATTTCTATCCACATGAGCATGTTGTTGTACGAGCTCAATACGCATGGGTCACCCCTATTTTCTATGCAAATCGATCGGGATGAGATGAAGACATCGTCATCGTCATGGAGGCGTTCACAACTTGGGATTCGAACGAGCAGAGAAGTGATTTAGTGCCCTTACTCCTTGTTTTGATTTTGTTGGGATTGGGATCTTGGCCATGTGGCAATAGGGATAAATCGAAAAATCTCCGTTGACTATACGATGAGATGGAAGGTATCGACGTTGCCCCTTTGTGAAGCTCGCGTCTTGGAGGAAGAGTATATCTCAATTGACAAAGATCAAAAAGTTAATTTTTTTTCCTACTTGGGTTGTTTGCAAACCCTCTTGCGAAAAGCTCCAATTTATAAGGGAGAAGTCGCTCCCGAGTGTTTTGTGCAATTCTTTGAGAGGATAAAACTCTTTAGGAAGTAGTAGTTGCTCTTGGATGGTTAGAAACTTTAGTGAGCAAATCTCGATAGAGACGCGATATGCTGATGAAAAAGCCCAAATAAAAAAAAGAGGCATGTAACTCAAAAGCCAAGGTAGCCCAAGAAACCTCCTAGAGCAAGAGCAATTCAAAGTAGATGAGAGAAGAGCTAAACCTCAAAGTAATGAGGCTTGGATAAAATTTTGGAAATTTTAGAGCGTTTTGGTTGTGGGCTAAGGGTCTATATTTACAGATGATTCCCGTTTATGCAGTTTGAGATGGTTTACGCAATATTAGATTTACTCAAGCTACTCTGGCAACTTTTTAGCGTATGGGCACTGAACAGATAGCGCGGTGTCCTTTGCAAAAGCTCTTGAATTTTTGTCATTTATGCAAAATATTGGTAATTCCGCGTAAATACTCTCATTAATTAGTAGCTTTTTGTAGCCCGCGTAAACTTTATGCAGAGACTTTGCTTTGTAATGCTCTGATGCCTCTGACCTGCTCTAGATGTCTTTGCTATTTTGGTTGTCAGTTTAACAAAAAGGTTACACGTTGCTAACTTTATATGAGTTCAACACCGCATAAACCCAAATAATGCCTGACGTTGGCACCAGGTAAACATGCCTTAGCATGCCCTAGACTATTTTCGGTTGAGTAGTTTTGATCTAATTTTCATTCTGTTTATGTCCCGGGCTTCATGACTTTGCATTCTGTGTTACTTTTAAATCCATTTTTTTTTCGGTTGAGTAGTTTTGATCTAATTTTCATTTTCGGTTGGTAACCCCAACTAATTAGGAAACGAGATTGAGATTAAGCCTACGTGGCATAAAACAGTTCGATTTTGGTAATTAAAAAAACGATCGATTTTGGTAATTAAAAGGTCATTTGGGTCTACAGTGAAAATTTATTCTATTTTGGAAGAGGTTTACCTTTGGAACTAATGCCGTAGGTGTAGTGTTGAGTTTAATAGATGGTCATCTCAGTAGAGGTGTAGTGTTAAACTATGGGTGTATTGTTGAACCCACTGTGATCTGTACTAGTAGATGTACTGTTCAGCGTGGGTGTACTATTGAACCTATCGATAAATTGTTCAAGGATCAATACTATGGTGCTATTTGATCAGACGCAGAATGTTGTAACCATAGGTGTATTGTTTAACGTAACCATCAACTGCCTTAGCAAAGTGTGATGTTGAAACTACTAAGATCTATATCACGAGAGGTTTATTGTTGAACTTCACCAGTCAGTCGTCTTAACATTTGGTAGTGAGACAACATGATCGTCGCCATATGTTTAGTGTTGAGCGTAACAGTCAATCCTTTCAATAGAGGTTTGATGTTAATGTGCTAAATTACAATCTGGCAAGACCGTATCGGTTGAGTGTGCCAGAACACCAGATTAGTGAAAACAACCCACATAATCGTAGTTGACAAATCAGTACCCTCGGTTTAATGCTGAATATAGCAAGCAACCACTAATGGCAGCGGCAAGGTTGAGATCATGGGGATTTCCCTGTTGACCAACAGGACGTCATTTGAAGATGTTGACAGAGGTGCAAGAATGTGGCAACATGTAGTAGGGATCGTCGACTGCGGTGTATTGTTAAATTTGGCGATGGATTTCCCTAGAAGTAGCTGCATCATGAAATATCTAGGGGAAAGTATGATTACTGTAAGCATGAGATCCTTAATTTTGACTATGAACTAAACTACATTAATAATGTTGCTAAGTATTTCTTCTTATCTTTAGCTTAATTATTTAGATGAATGCATAATTTCAAGCTAGATATGTAAACATCTATAGAAGTCAAGATTTCAAGCTCAGTGAGCTTTCTCAAATGAACATCTAGAGAGAGGTTAAGAATACCGTAGCGATTTGCAAATTGATAAGATGCAATAGGATTCGGATCCTCTCCACTACAAAAAAAACAGTGGAGGGACCACTACATAATCACGGCCATTGATTATCTAGTTAATGGTTGTGATTTTTACTTTTAGTAAAAATTAGGAATGAGTGCAATACACGGGGGTATGGTAAGTGTTAGATTTAGATTGTATCATAACCGCCTACTAAATAATCAATGATTAAGATTAAAAGCAGTGGTCTCTCCACTACTTTTTTGTAGTGGAGAGGATCCAAATCCGATGCAATAGAAGCCAAGTGGAGGTTCGGAAGAATTGCGGAACTTTGAACGGGAAGGTTCAGAACTTGATTGAGCTTGCAGGAGGTCTAAGTTATATGCCATGATTAACATAAGTATGCATTAAGTCATGATTATATACCATAGTATTCTAAACTTAATTTATTTCCTCCGTTACCTAACATTGAATCTCTTAATAATTACATGCAACACAAACCAACATCAACTTTTCACATACCGCACGTTCTCCCTTCCAACGCAAAAAAAATATTTACACCAATCGTAAGGAAAACGTTAAAACTCTTAATCTCCCAACAAATTACTATATAATAACACACAAACCCCTACCAACTTTTCTCCAACCAAAACCCCACCTCCAATCAAAAAATGGCAAGCTTCCAATATTCCTACGCCGCAGTCTCGTTCCTCCTCCTAGCCTCTTCAGTCTTGGCTCGGCCCGTGCCGCCGTTATCAGACCGTTTGCGGGCCGACAGCACGGCCCAGTGCTGGGAATCCCTGATGGAGCTCAAATCATGCAGCGGTGAGGTCGTCCTCTTCTTCCTCAACGGCGAGACCTTCCTCGGCCCAAGCTGTTGCCGCGCCATTCGGGTCATCGAGCACAAGTGCTGGGCCGCACAAACCATGTTGGGTGTACTGGGCTTTACCGCTGAGGAGGGCGACGTACTTAGGGGATACTGCGATGCTGAGTCGTCCGGCTCTCTAAGCGCTCCTCCGCCGCGTACGGGCCCGCCTGTTGCTCCTGGGCCTGGTAAGGTGGTGGCCCAAGGTTTAGCCCATTAGAGACTTGGTAGTGAGGGTTTAATACGATTATGTCGATGGAGTGTGAGGTCTTAGTTGCTTGAAGGTGTGTAGCTTTTGTTGTCTACGTGGTTTAAGTCAATAAAAAATGACATCAAAATTGCTGTGTTCTGTCCGCAAATTTATATTATTAATGTTTTAGAGAGAACAATCCAAAATCATATGATAACAGTTAAATTGTTTCATGATCTAATTTTCTTCTGAAAAAAAAATATATAGTTATTTACAATATTTTCTGAACTCCAAGGTTAACACTAAATTGTATAATAAATCAAGTTTCCTCAAGTCTATATATAAGCATGTCTTCATCTGTGAACATACCTCAACTTAAGAGATTAAATAACCTCTTTTTTTTTTGCTCTTTACTTTTCTCTCTACCTCTTAGATACTCTTTTACCATCAGGTATGCAAACATTTAAAAGTTCTCATATAGGTATAAGTTATACGTATGACCAATTATAAGCAGATCTTATATTCAAAAGGATTTTTTTGGGAACCCTCATGACGTGGTCAAGTATGTCCAGTGCATCCCCAAACACACAGCTTAGAATTAAAACTAAAAATAGAAATGACGAGAAGGGGGAAAAAATATGTAAATAAATATTAAAGAAGCTAAAAGTTGAATGCGTATGATTTTTTTTTAGTACGCACCTCGCGCAGGATTTAGGCGGAGGCGTTTTCTGTAAAGAAAAGAACAGAAAAAAAATGCACCAAAGTGCCCCTCGATGTGGGGCCCAGCGTTTGCTGACGCGGGTTATAAACCAGTAGGCCCACAGGCCCGGCCCAATATAGTTCGTTATAAAGCTCTTCCCCTCTCTCTCTCTCTCTCTCTCTCTTCCCCCGTCCGAAAACGCCATGGGCAAGAAAACAAAAACTCAGAAGCCGCTCAAAGCAAACCCCAACCTCGACCCAACTCCTCAACAGTTCATAATCTCTCTCTCTCTCTCTCTCTCTCTCTCTCTCTCTCTCTCTCATTTATTTATTTATTTCCCCTTTTTCTAATTAAAGGTGGTATTTTATTTGGTTCGTTTTAATCAAATAGGTCCATTTCAAGCTGTTATGAAGGAGACAAGCTTGATGATCTCCTAAACAATATCCGCGGGTTAGCTAAATTTCTCAACTTTAGTTACTAACTCGATCCGTGTTCGCAAGTTTTAATTATTTTGTTACTTTTTTAAATTGTAGGAGTATAGAGTTAGCAAAAGCTTCGAAAGGAGAGCAACTGCCAGAAAAAATTTGGATGAAGGCATGCAATTTTGTTGTTTCCTTGGTGACCCATTTGAACTGTATGCACGATGGTGGGATTAAAGTTGAGATTTTTGAGGAATTTGATTTTTGCAGCAACAATTTGCGATCGGGGTTATTGATGTCACCAGGGTGCTCGAGAGAATGTCTGAAAGACAAAATTTTGCTGATAATGATGGCGTTAAAAGACCTCTTAGAAGAGCTCCATTGGTTCCGCTTCAGGTATAAGTCCTGTTCTGTTCCATAATTTCTTCATTGATTAATAATTCATATTATTTCACTAAATTTTTTTGATATGCAATGTTTTAATTTGCAATTTCTATTATTCTTATGCATGATGTTCGTCGTGCAGTGTCAGTGAAATCCTTGCTTGTGTTCAAAAGGAATTGATGGAAATTGGTTTTTATTTTTTGGTTGTCTCCTTCTAAACATGAATAACGCTAACTGAATTATTAATTTTCTGGTACACAGGGTCAAAACATTTTCCAAGAATAAATACACATAATGCTTATATATATCTTTGTACAAAAATAATGTATGTGGAAACTCTTAAATGGTAGAACAAAGTAATGTACCTGTGATACTCAATAGGAAATTTATGTATTCATATTCCAAAAAAGTTAAACGATACAATTTGCATTCTCTCTAAAAAAAGTCCTCAGATTTATGAGAACATTACTACTCATATTTTACTTTCACTTGGGTGTTGTTTTTGCTAGGTAGCTAGTATACAATTGGTATGAGTTTTGCTTAAGAACAAATATCCTTTGCGTTTCATATTGGTCCATTTAACAGTAGCTTTATTTTGCATGCATCAGGACCTTATCTTTCTTGTTGGTAGTTTTCATGTCATAGGAAAAGGTTTCATGATCTTAAATCATACTGTCCTGAATATAGTTTATACCAGCTAAACAATTCTTAAAGCTAACAGTTTCCAGAAAGAAAATTTCTCAACTTGGAGAGACTATATGCTCTGTCTTCTATAGTTATGCATCAGTTTGATTTCATGGAGACATTTCTAATGGTCTATCCAATAATTTATATTCAACATGATCAGATAATTAGAGCTATCTCGCGGCTATTGCAGGCTATCCTTTTAGCTTCGGATTGCAACCCTCGGTCACTGACAAAGCATATACCGAACCTGGCATCCTCAAGAAATGTCCCCATAATCTCCATCAAAGATAACAAAAGAGGGTCCATAAGGTTAGGTGAATTGGTAAACCTAAAAACAGCTATGGCTATTGGAGTAAAGGTTAAGTTCCAAACTAAATTAGTAAATTTTCTATTACTCCTTTGGTTCATATTCCTAGTAGAGTTGGTTTAGTAAGTTTACATCTATTCGTTTGTTGTTTTGCAGCTCAGAGGAAGCAATATCAACACAGCAGTAAATGAACATATCTGATACCCTTGTTAGTGTAGAGGGGGAGGTCACCTGTCCACTGCATAACTGGTGTAACTTATCAGAATTTGATTTTTGGATAGGTGAGAGGTATGCAACTTATTAATTTTGGGAAGAAAACATAGTCGCACTAGTTGTTTCTATGTTTACTGGTTACTATAAATATTGAGGGTTGGGTAATGTGATTGTTTTTGCTGTGATATTTTATGACTTTTACAAATTAATTTTCTGGGTTGTTTGGTTGCTTGCAACTTTAATTTTGATGCAACTGCTTCTGCATCAGTTGCAATTTGTAAAAGTTTTGTTTATTTTCAAAATTCGGTAACTTGAAATTGCAATGGGGTGAAATTTTGGCAGATATACCCTGGATGAAATTTCCTTTTAACTATTATATCTTCAGATAGACTCAGTAATTTGTCATTCTCTTCTCTTGCTAGAAGTCATCAGATATTAACGCATTCAATTGTAGACATCTAGTGAAACATAAATGAAAACAAAACCTAACCAGTCATCAATACAAAATGGTGTACATTATGAAGTAGAACTAGAGTGAAGTGCTACTAAGGAGGCATAAGCCCCATCCTCGATATTCATCAGAGCCTCATGCTTTCCTTTCTCTACAATCATACCATTCTTAACTACAGCAATAATATCAGCACCTCTGATTGTAGACAGTCGATGAGCGATGACTATTGTGGTTCTATTGACCATAACTCGATCTAGAGCGTCTTGAACTATTCTTTCAGACTCAGCATCCAATGCACTAGTTGCTTCATCAAGGAGCAAGATCTTGGGCTCCTTTATGATGGCACGTGCAATTGCTATACGTTGCTTCTGACCACCCGATAACTGAATCCCTCGTTCTCCAACCATTGTGTCATAGCCCTTCATTTCCAAAAATTAAAATTAAAAAAATTGCAAGAACAGATGTTAGATTATATGCCAAGGGGTATATTTTCCATCGAAGTGACAATACCTATCCATCCATTAGTAGCTCAAATAATCCTTGTTAAAGGTTGAGAACTGAGCTGTGCCCTTAAATCATACACTAATATTGAGGGTAAATGATTTTATTTATTTATTTATTCCATTCGGATATTGTTAGGGTTGGAAAGGCCTCTCTTTCCAATGTGGAACAAATTTCACCTCATGCTTTTCTTTTAAAGCAAACTCACATTTAACTGAATGGTTACAATACACTACTTTCCCTTAACCTCCTACATTAACAATTTTTTTTTGAACTTCTTGTAGCTTATATACTGACTTGTGTTTGACTGGGAAACATCATTTTCTCATGTCTAGAGCTGTTTCGTTAAATCCTTAGTGATGAAGCACGAGAAGTTTAACCCACCATTATTCTTAAAAAAAAGTTTTGATTCAGTTCCAAATTGCTAATAAATACAGATAGAATTTAGACTAGCAATAATATATAGCACCAACTCATGGATCAGGGACTCAAGACTGACATATGTTAGATCGTAAGCCTATCCTTACAATTGATTGAATTCAACTAACAAAATTATAGACTATATATATAATTATAAACATCCTATTTATTCTCTATCGTTGGGGAGAGATCTGCCCATTTGGGATATAAATGGACATTAAACAGAGATTGAGACCAAATTTTAAGTTATAAGTATTGACTCCGACATAGGACTACAAACTAGAAGACTTATGGAATTTAGACTAGCATTAATTTTAGCTATAATTGATGAATCAAGAACCAAACCTGCTGCAAACTGCATATGAACTTGTCCGCATTTGCTAACTCAGCACCAGCAACAATCTCAGCCTCGGTAGTCTCTCCTACCTTTCCATAGGCAATGTTGGCTCGAATAGTGTCATTGAACAATGTTGGTTCTTGGCTGACAAGGCCCATTTGCTGCCTCAACCACTTCACCTGGAACTTTGATATCTCAATCCCATCTATCGATATATTACCTGAATTGGGGTCATAAAATCTCTGTAACAATTGTATTGCAGTTGATTTCCCACTTCCGCTCTCTCCCACCAATGCAACAGTCTGAAATAGTATTGAGACAAGGATTTAGGGACGCTATGTGTAATTTGGATTAGCAGATTCAGAATGATAAAGTTCAATCAAGCACTTTCTCTCATACTAATCACTAAAAGTCTATAATGAGTCTTATTCTAGGAACAATCAGGAAATTTAAAATTCACATACAGTATCTAACCTTTCCAGATTGAATTGACAAGCAAAAATCTTGGAAGATTTGAATATCTGGCCTTGTGGGATACTTGAAACTGATGTGCCGAAACTCAATGTTTCCATCCAAAGTTTCTAATTTCATTCCAGAATCGTCACTAGAATCTATGGCAGACTTTAGGTCAAGAACTGCAAATATAGATGCTGTGGCAGATTTTGCTTTGCTAGAATCTGGTGCTAGCCCGCTTGAGTGAGAAATTGCCATGGCTGCCAGAGAAAGAGCAAAGAAAACCTGCAATAGTGATTTGAGACAGGATTTCATTTTGTACGTAGAAATGTCCAGATAGTTTCAGTACAAAACTTAGAGCTTTCATCTAGTAGTAGAACATGTATGGCAGTAGCCAGTGTTTGTTTGTTGTCTAATATCCAGTTGACCTTTGGTTTATTTTAACTGACTGTGAATTATGCTCTTATACTGTGTTCAGTGCTGATAATTATCACATAGTAATCACATTGTCGAATATCCAATCCAAAGGTTGATGAAGTATTGATAGTGTTTAAAAAACTCGTAATGACTACTGTTTCTAGATAATCCAGTACTTCGTTTAACCTAAGGCACCTACAACAAGTTTCAAAGTAATGCATTATGATTGTAAATATCTAAAAGCATAATTATAAAATGATACATACTCTAAAAAATTCTCCAAATGTAGTCTTTCCATCCTCTACAAGGTGAACTCCAGCATAAAAACAGGCTGCATAAACACAAAAGAGCACAAAGAAGGATGCTCCAAAACCAGTACCGCTAATAAACCCTTGCTTAATTCCTGTCCTCATAGGTCCTTCACATTTCGTCCGATACAATTCCATCACCTTATCTTCAGCCGAGAATGAAGCAACTGTTCTCATGCTTCCTATGGCATCATTTGCAACTTGACTTGCTTCCTCATACATCATCTGCATCCATTTTGAAGAAGTTCATATTTTTATCATCTAATTTTAAAAAAAAGGTATAATCATGAAGATAGTGCAAGTTTTTGTAGTCAGGTTGATATTCATTTGTGGACGCTTCTTTTGTTAAATAACGGAAGGTAGCTACCTTATTTTGATGGAAAACGGTTGAGTTGACATGTACTTTTAGCCCATATCACGGATTCTCTTTAGGATGATTAAAGCAACATCAGATTATATGCACAACCAGAAAAAAGTAGGGTAAATTTCACAAAACCCTTCTCACATTTGGGCATTTCTCATATAAACCCCGTTAACTTTCAAAATGTCACAAAAACCCCCAATTTGATGGTATTACTTATTACTCTTGATCTAACTTAAGGGGAATTTTTGGAACCAGTAAGTGTGGGCATTTTTGAGATAACTTCCTTACCTTTCAAATTGTCACAAGTTCCCTTTAAACTCTGTCAGAAGTTCCCCTTTAACTACACTTTGTATATGAGAAGAATCAAGAATGTGATCTTGGTCACATGTCTGTTGCTTTGGCATGAAGTACCACCATTATTTGCTCACAAAATCTCATGGTAAAAGATTTTGTTGTTTTCAGGTAACCTCACCTTCTCATGATTCTATTTGCCATCAAAGTGTGAACTAAATAAGGCTCTTAAGAAAGTCTTTTCATGCTTCCTCTCAATAAACAACATTTTATATTTTGCTGAAAATTTGTCTGGAATACTTTTCGGGTGTTCTATCTAGCAGTATTACATCTCTAGTTTTTGTATCTTGTATGCATTGTCTTAGATACCTTTCACCCAATCTCTCACCTCAACGAAGGAATGCCATCATAGAAGTAATAAATATTCAAATAAATGATTTTGATAGAGTTATCATGACAAACCTTTGCATCGCTACTAAATCCTTTCATGGACTTTATCTGAATCCACCCATTAAGTCCTATGAGGGGCAACAATGCCAATACAATCATAGTCAATTGCCAGTTTGCAGCAAAGGCAATAACCAGACCAGCAACTAAAGTAGTTGCATTCTCAACAGCCAAAGCAAGAGTATCGCCAACGAGACCCCTGACCATCGCTGCGTCTGCTGATAATCTAGCTCCGATAGCTCCACTCGAGTTCTCAGGCTCATCAAACCATCCAACATCCATGTGCACAATTTTCTCGAAAGTCATAAGCCGTATCCTTCTTATCAATCTCGATCCTGCTAAACCGAAGAAATATGTTCTAGCTGGAAACCCAATGAACGAAACGAAACCAAGTACCAAGAACAGTTTCGACCAAAACTTAGAATCCTTCATCATCTTTGGGGGTGGCTGGTAAAATGTAGTTATTGCATTTGATAGGAGAATTCCAAATATGGGGAAGATGGTTCCATTAACAATGGCAGAGATTGAACCAACTGTAAGCACGGGGATCTCAGGTTTGTTAAGATAGGCAAGGTGTCGGAGGGAAATTTCCTTTGCTTTTTTTGCAGGGTCTTCGTTGCTTCTGCCCTCTGATTTGCTGATATCTTGGACATCATAACCTACGGGTAATCCAATTGGTACTGAGAAAGAGTGACGACTGCTGTGGCCTATAGATGATAATTCATGGGAGATGGAATGATTCAAAGACATATGTTGACTAGAGTGCCTCCCTCCGTCGGATGAAAGACTAGATCTAGCCAGCTCAGCTTGCGACGCTTGATCTGAAGTTTGGTTCATTTCTTGCGAGCTTATGAGTTGGCAATAAGCTCCATGTGGATCCTTCAGTAGCTCTGCATGCGAACCTGATAAAAAAACAGGTATGTTTGCGTCGAAAATTGATGTATTCATTGCGGTATTCATTACAACTTCAGTCGTTACAATGAAAACAAAAAGATAGTCTTTTTATAAGACTTTTACACAATGAAAACAAAAAAAATACAACTCTCGCCGAACAAACGCAGAGATCGTTTATCGTTCTTCTGCTTGTGTGGGATCTTTGCCTGTGCCGGGGTTTATCCGTGGACCGTCTTAGATCTGGATCCGGTTGATGAAAAATTGGGCAGAGCTTCGTCTTAGCTGAGGAAGTTTTCTGGTTTGAAGCGCTGAGATCGACCAAGCGAAATCAGGGCTCTTCTCGAGATTAAGACCAAGCCTAATCTCAAGGGACGGACGGGAACGGGGTTCAAATCCTTCGAATAGCTCCTTCTTTATGCCGAAGTTCGCCGGGATCTGATTTGCCTTCGCTGAAATTCGTGCTCCTTGACTCCTCAATCCAGCAGCACCTCCACGTCTTGATAATAACTCCGCCCCCGCTGAAAGGAGGCCCTAGGTTTGTATTTATAGGGCTCCGGATGCGGGTTTTAGGATAAGAATAAGTGATTTGGCTCTATCTTCAGTTAACAACAGCCTAACCACGTTTGGGGATGATATCAAGTCAGTTTGGATGCTCAGAAACCAACAAATCCCGGGAAAACCCATCAAAAACCAAACCAGGTCGAAACAGCGCGCGCAGGACTAGTCTGACCCGCGCTTGTGCGGGTCGGATGGATCTGACCCGCGCTTGCGCGGGTCGGATCATTCCGACCCGCACTTACGCGGGTCGGATCATTCCGACCCGCGCGAGCGCGGGTCGGTTCGGTCCGTACCGCGCGGCGCGCTTTTGTCTTTGCTGACTTTCGTGTTTTTCGGTTCTTCCGGGACTTATGTTTTCCACTATTTTGCGTGTTTGACCATCTTGTTGACTTGCACGCTTCGTTGTGGGATTAACTGTCGAATGCACGTTGGTTGATATACGTGCATGTTGATTGATGCACGCGTGCATATGTTGGCGTGCGCGATTTGATTGACGCGCGAACGGGTTGACATGCACGAGCTGAATGATGCGTGCGTGCTAACTGAATGTTAGGCGCGTTTGCATGCTTTGAGTTGATTGACGCGTGCGGTCCACTTGGCGTTTGCCATTGTGGTGGTTCGTTGTCGTGTCATCAACAATTTACCGATTTGCTTAATGTGCTTGTCGGCGTCGGATAATCCTCTTTGACTCGAATAATGACGTTCATCGCCTTCTCTTTGTCTTGAGCTGTGCGCGGGCACCCATAGGCATTTTTAGACGTCTACAAGGTATGCCACAGTGAGAGAAAATTTAAGGTACATTTCACAAAACCCCCTTTAAGTTTGGCTGATTTTGGAATAACCCCCTAAACTTTAAAATTTTCACTTACTGTCTTTAACTTCGGAGCATTTCAGGACCCCCCCCCCCCCCCCCCCCCCCCCCAAAAGTTTTCAAAATTTTCAGTTAACCCTGCTAATGGTGTTAGATGAATTGGTAAAAAGTCAATAATGCTCTTTTATAATGAACACCATAATTAATTAAAGTAAATTGATAATTAATTCATCTCAAATTTTGACTAAACTTAGTGGCAGCTTGTGAAAACTACCAAGATTTTCTTTTTCCTTAGGTGCATTTTGGTCATTTCGACCGTATGTGAATTTCAGGTGCACGGACAGGGACTAAGGGGGATTATCTAGCAAAACTTGGTGTGTGTTTGTTTTTGGGATGGGGGTGGATTTTTTTTTTTTTTTTTTGGGTGGGGGGTGGGGGTGGGGGGGTTGTTCGGTGAAATGTACTCCTAAAGACTACTGTACAAGGAAAAAAATTTGATGCATACCCTTTTCAACAATTGAACCTTTATGTATGACCGCAATTGTATCAGCGTTCCTTATTGTGCTAAGACGATGAGCAACAATAACAGTAGTTCGGTTTGCCATTACTCTATCAAGTGCTTCCTGCACTATCCTTTCGGATTCTGCATCCAAAGCACTAGTGGCTTCATCAAGAAGTAGAATCCGAGGGTCCTTCAGAATGGCTCTTGCAATCGCAACCCTTTGTTTCTGACCGCCTGATAATTGAGTTCCATGCTCGCCGACCATGGTGTCAAGTCCCTACACACCAATTCCTATCTGTCAAAATTTCAGTTACTAAACATTTTTATTGAAGAATGATATAGGTATTTGACCTGAGGCATTTTGTCTATGAAATTGGCAGCATTAGCAAGCTCAGCTGCAGCTTTGATCTCTTCATTTGTTGCGCCATCCTTTCCATAAGATATGTTGTCTTTAATGCTCGAAGCAAACAGTACAGGCTCTTGACTCACTAGTCCTATTTTACCTCTGATCCATTTCAAACGGAACTCCTTGAGGTTTATACCATCAATAAGAACTTCACCTGCCTGTGGATCATAAAACCTTTCTATCAGACTTATTGCTGTAGATTTCCCACTTCCGCTCTCTCCGACCAAAGCCACAGCCGTACCACTTTGTATAAATAGAGAGAATCCGCAGAAAATTTGGTTATCTTGTCTTGTTGGATAGCTGAAGTAAACATCCTTGAATTCTATATCTCCTCGAAAGCCATCCGGTTTCTTTCCTTTGGGGTCAGAAGCATCGATCTCTGGCTTTCTGTTGATTGTTTCGAACATTTTGTATGCTGCAGCTCGCCCTGCTGCGAATGCCGTTATACATGGAGAAGCCTGGCCTAAAGAGCTGAAGATATGGCCACATACTTGAAGAAATGAGCATGTTTTGGTGGAAATTGACAGGGTTTGCAAGTATATAGATGGACAGAGAGCACAAAAAAAGAACAAAAAACCTTGGCAAAAGAGGATAAAAGCTCACGCATTTGTCTAAAACTGCTACATAGACAATCTCATGTTGATGGGAAAAGGTTTCAACAGAGAAAACTACCGTAGTGATGGATTAGACACTTACAAGGATCCAATGAGGACTGCAAATATCACACTAATTACGTCGGCGCCTGTGTAGCCTCTGTCCAATATCAACTTTGAGCCATACCATAATCCCAAACTGTACACACAGAACATGGTGAGCATTACAGTACCAAGGCCTAGTCCTGAAGCAAGACCCTCTTGAACGCTAGCCTCAAACGCGCTCTTTAGAGATTTCCCATATTTATCTACAGATTGTTTCTCCCCAGTAAAAGATGCGACCTGAGCAAGAAACACGTTAAACATCAATAATGTTTTTGGGGACTAAATACAAAATATCATCTACTATATTCATCTTATACACCCTTACACTACTCAAAGTCTCGCCAAGGTTTAAACATGGACTATGATAACATCTTAAGGTCTCTTCTTTCAGTATTCTGAAACCTAGAGTTATGTTGAAGATTAAGGGTCATAAGTCTAGGGTGAATTTCACATGAACACCCCCCCCCCCCAGGGGGGGGGGCACGCCCCCACCCACCAAAAACAAACCACCACCACGGGCCACAACCTCTGCATAAATTTATGATATAACAATTCATATGGCACTCACCGTTTTGATCGAACCAATTGTCTGCTCTACCACGACCGCAGCCTCTGCGTAAGCTGCCTGTTGTTTCGATGCCATCTTCGATATTATCGTGGCCATCGCTGCCCCCGCCACCACAATCAGAGGAATAGTGGTTAGCATCACAAGAGTTAGAAGCCACCCCTCAATAAATGCAACTATAAATCCCGCAAAGAAACCTGACAGTAGCCTAAGGAGCCTGCCAATCTGTGAGAGTAAGAAAATGAATAAGGAAAGCTTCTATATAAACGGATTTTGATGATTCCTATTACATTGTTCGGAACGGTCATAAGTTTGACATTCACGAACAATTTATTTTCAATTTGGTACCCCCAAAGTTTTATTCATTTTTTCACCTTAGTACCTCAAAATA
The DNA here is from genome assembly GCA_022839385.1 of Asparagus kiusianus. Taxonomy (NCBI): domain Eukaryota; kingdom Viridiplantae; phylum Streptophyta; class Magnoliopsida; order Asparagales; family Asparagaceae; genus Asparagus; species Asparagus kiusianus. The sequence continues at coordinate 15,846 of BQKN01065103.1, forward strand.
TTCTTCTTTAACACTGGTACTGGTACCCAAAGTTTCAATTCCATTTCACTTATAAATTGATACCTCCATCCAGCTTTCCTTAGATTTTATGTTATGTCTGTACGTTTAGGTCCATATCACCCAATGGCTAGAGATCCAAACAACCAATTGTTGTCTGAGCGTGTGATATAAATTTAACAAAAAAATCTAATGAAATTTGGATAGGGGTATCAAAAGTGTTTAAGAAATAGTTTGTGGTAGCAAAGAGAAAAAAACATGTAGACCTTGGTTCTGATAAATCCCCACCCATTAATTTCTCTTTAGCAATATAAGTACCGGTTGCTAAGTGATAGCAACAGAATCGTTCGAATTTAATTGCAAGTCTTAAGGGATGAAGTGTTTACTTTTTCCCCGATGGCTTCTTGAATGAGAACAGTGTCACCTGACATTCTCCCAACAACTTCTCCAGTATTTGTTTCCTTGTCAAAAAATGCTATTTCCTGCCTTAATATTGCTTTCAGGTACAGATTCCTTATTCTAGCAGCTTGCCTCTCTCCGGTCGTCGTCCAACAAGCCACCTCTGATTAAGAAAAACCATAGGATTGAATACACAAATACAAATTTCAGATGCATTTTGTGTACGCAGTTGGAGCGAATTGCTTACGAAAGAATGAAGCTACTCCAGATCCTACAGCTAAGTAGAGAAACTGAAGGCATACCTGAAAGAATGAGCGAAAGTACGTATATGAGAGGAACCAACAAGATCAAGTAACATAGAGCCAAACAAAATTTCTTAAATCAGAGTTTAACAATGTTTTCAACATGTCTAAATGGCTAAAATTAGATTTCAGGATCAACAAAAAAGTTGCGACGGGTCACTTAAGCTAAAGGTCAAAACAATTTCGATTGTCTGATTGAAATGGATCTGCGTATCCTATTGTATTGGATATAAATATTCAACATCCAATTATCAGTATCTTATCGGATAGGAATGGAATACGTCCAGTATCCTTTTTAATCTACACACGTACGTACGTATGTATGCAGTGTATGTATGTATCTATATGTATGCTGTCAAATGCATACCTCGGAAACTCTGTGAACCAGCTCGTGCATATCGCTATCTCCTCCGAAAGATTCAATCAAGTTCCCAAATAGCACTGCCATGAGAGGCATTGCAGCCCCACTTCCCAGAGCTCCAAATGTTCCCACAACCATTAGAAGGACATCTGAAGAGTCAGCAAACAGGAACAGCTTATAGAATGGAATCGAGTAATTGATCTCATTCTGTTTCGAATCATCGTCACCATCTCCTTCCTTCTCTACTGATCTACTGGAGGCTGCTTCCTCATTCGATCCATGTTCATCGTTTTCGATCATTTCATCGGGTGAAGGGCTTACTTCATCACTCTCTCCTTCTATCCCCATCACTGCTTTCAATCTCTCTTGGCCAACAATTATTAGAGAAACAGAGTGAGGCGAAAACGATGGGGAGTATAATGTGGTGATGAGAGTGAGAGGAAGTGCGTCGTGTGAATTGAGGTTTTACTATCAGGAATCAACACTCTTTTATAGATATCAACAAGTAGTGTTTAACAAAGAAAAATAAAGATGAATAATGGGAGAAGGAAAAAAAGAGGAGTTTTTGGATTTACAGGCAAAGACAACAATAGGAGAGGTGATCGAAGACGGGAGAAAGAATTGTTCTTCTTGTTTGTATAAATTACCAAATGAAAAGAGCCAAAATAAGAGCTAATGGAAATAAAAATTTTAAGGTAGAGAACAAATGAATAAAAGTAAAGAACAGCAAATAAATTGTTTTTGATTTGAGTTGATACATGGGTTTCGAGAAAAGGCCAAACGAGAACAAAACAATAGAAGAGTTGTTGATTCACTATCAACTCGGAGGAGGAAAAAAGGGTTTAAGACTGCAAACCCCATTTATTGTTTTAACCTTAGAGCTCATGAATCAAAGCATTAAAGAAGGGAAACATGAGATATATGGACTGAAAATAGAACACGATCATGATGAAAACTCACTAGAAATGAAACCATGATTGGAAATGGGATGTAATCTTGGTGGTCACCTTATCAATTTTGTTGAATTATTACATTTCTTTTGGGGAAAATGCTTGGACCTGAACTTTACTAAGTTTAAGAATGGTTCATTTACAAAGGTAAGAACTATTCATTGTCTCCAACATTCTAACCTCTTAGATTTAGCACTATGTTAATGTTTGTACATGATAAATAAATTAAATTAAATTTAAAAAAAAAAGACATTATATGTGGATTCTAGCTTGCAGTTGAACGTATTAGCTCTCTAGTCCGGCCTCAATATACAGGGAGAGTAAGGCAGGCCATCTGCCACGTGTCCTTCTTAGAGCAGTATGCCTGAAAAATGAGATTAGCCCTAGTAACAAAAACAATGGTTACACCCTGTGTTGTGCGCAGCGGAAATTTCGGCAGCACTTTTGGTGCGCAAGGTGCACAACAAGAGATTAGATCGTAAGTATTCCTGTCTCACCAAAGAAACAAGAATCTGAAGCGGATATCTCAACAAAGTGAGATATCGGTTCTTCCTCTCATCAGTTCTAGGACTGACCTGTCGAGGGATCCTATAAGCTATTACAAATCACGGCAAGAACACAACTTTTACGTAGTTCGGCAAATAGCCTACGTCCACGGGGCAAGGAGGGGGAGATCTACTATTAGAGGGAGAGATACAACTAGGGTTTACAATCACTCAATCTAAACCATCAAACAAACTCTCAAATCCCTCACACAATCTCTCTCTACAAAAGCACAAAAGCCTGCACACAAAAACTCCTCTTTGCTTTGCGTTTTCACCAAAGCCCCCCCAGCCTGCTTGCTTCTGTTCCGCAGCCGCACAAAAAAAACCAAATCCTGCAGCACCTGCCTTGCTAACCTCCTGCACAAAAACCTAGGGACTCTTTGCTATTATTTATAGCAATTGTAACCGGGTCTTCGGGTGGGCCATCATGCAAACCGATGGACAATACTCTCTTCACGCGGTTTCCAATCCTCTCTTCACGTGAATTGTTTCCAATCCTCTCTTCACGTGAATTCGTTCACGTGGGTTCACAATTCTCCACCTCGGCGAAGTTTTTCCAAAACTGAGCCGACACCGACCAAATCAAATGCCTCACTTGTTGTGTCCAGTACGAAGTGAAACGATTCATGACAACGGACTCAATCCATAACAAGTCGAGACCCAAATGAGAATGGAAACACTCTCCAAATATTGGTATCAACTCACCAAATCGATCTCACCCCCATCAACTAATCCAAAACCCGGCTGCATCTGAAAGACTGCCTACGTATCCTCTTGCCCAAGGAATCAAGCCGAACGTAGTTCACCCAAATGGCCGCTAACGACCTCAATCCAATAGAAGAGTTCCCAACCATTCTCTAATATCATGATCAAGTCTACGGCTGATAGCACCTCCAATAGCCCCAAGCTGAAATAATCCAAACATCTCCACCTGAGATGAACCAATGGTCATATCCAGACTACATCTATCAGCTGTACTCGAATCAATCAACTTATCATCTGCATCCAAATCAACACGATTCCCAATCTGTGTCACATCAGCTGGAATCCCAAATGATGCGGTATGATCTGGAGTTTCTACCCAACATGGAGTAGCATCACTCTCCACCCGCTGCGATGTCTCAAATATCTGATCACCACTCTCCACCTGCCGAGAGTTAAACGTGACATACCTGCTCAGAACAAAGTCAGAAGCCAATACCTGATAATTAAACACGTCTCTGAATCCCAAATGTGCTATCGGATCAAATCTCACATCCACGATGTGACCAAGTGCTGGATAGTCAAACATCCGACGTAACCCAAAATCTAAAGCAGCTCTACCAAATCCCATATCTCTACATGCAGCAGTCGACAACCTATACATAAGATGGCTCAAACATGTCATAGCCCGCACACCAATGCCAATGCTCGACATCAAACACCGATCCTCCTCCAGAAAGGAACAGCTCCCCAAATCTGTCATCTCATCACGTCGCCTCAAAGTTTCCACACCAATGAATTGTCTCCAATTACCGTGAGCTGGGCACAAATGCAAAAATAGGTCTCTCTTGTACCTCCCTCTAACATCAGACTGAAGCACCTTCACCTTTCTGCCAATACACTTCCTCCATTTGTTGCGGGCTTCTAGGACTTCACACCAATGGGATTTGGTTGCAACCCACTAATGTCTAGAGTAATCCCCAATTGCGGAAACCACATACATATTACCTCTCAATGATGCTCCATTGAAAGGCCCACGAATGCTTGAATGAACACCCCTTAGAAAACCCCTCGAATGATGGATAGAAGTGCTAAAATCCACCTCGGTCTTTTTGCTCATACCAATGGGTTCACAGGACTTCAAACTGCAGGTTAAAGCACTCCTCAATAACCTATACACGGCATTACCAATCAAATAACCCAGCATCAAACAACGCCACAGTCTAGCAGAATCTGATGAAGTCGTCATCTCCCTATCAATCGCCGTGCTTCCGAGCAAATAATACAAATTGCTCCTTCTGACGCCCTTCATCACAATCATGGACCCCAATGTGACCTTCAAACGTGCATCCACCAAGGTCACTTTGTAATGGAGTATCATATACTCATTCAATATAAATCCAAACTCACACCCGTTTATACACTCCAACACATCTTAATTAAAAAAACTCAATGGCTCTTTAATGAGGGTAGTTTGGTACTTTCCCTTTCACGATTAAGCACTAACCCAATAACAGGCTCTTTAATGAGGGTAGTTTGGTAATTATCCTTTCACGATTAAGCACTAACCCAATAACGATTGACAGATTGGACGGATTTTGTATCGGAGAGACTACTTTCAAAATACTTATATTGTTAGGTGACCTAATAGCAATTACAATGATTTGAGGGCTAATATCAGAATATGAAAGAGTTGAGTGCCTAATATCAAATAAGTAGGGGTGCAAGTGGATCGGATATGACTCCGATCATATCCATGTCCCTTTTAATAATTGTAGATATGAATACGAATATGAATATCCTTTTGGTAAGAAAACTCATATACATATCCGCTAAAATTGAATACTAAACAAATATACGTGCAAATATATAGATGCAGATATGAGTACAGATCCAAAAAGAATATAATAAAAACTTATAATATATAAAAAATATATGGCTTATGTGATAGAAGAGGATTCATTAATATATTTGCTAATATCAAATCTATTAAGCTAATAATTAAAATAATTACAACTGTATAATCAATATACATCCGAATATTTGGATATTGATCCGTATATTTCATTACGTATCCATATTTATAATCATACCATGTTAAAAATATAGATGTTTAGTAATTATATGCATAGCGTAACAAATATGGAAATTGATATATTTGCATATACCTATATTTTAAGCACTCCTAAAATTAACCCAAAAAGAAATTAAAAGAAAACAGGAACTCGGAAAAAACAAAGATCCTGATCATTACCTACGTTTGATTCTGGCCGCAACTTTTTCTCCTCTCTCTCTCTCTCTCTCATTCTTTATTCCTCCCCTTTTCCTTCGTCCTATCCCCGAGACCCAGCTCGAGCTCTCTCACTCTTCCTCACTCCAAAACCCTGAACCCAAAATAGAAAACCCATTACAAAAATGGCGGATGCTATCGAATTGCTCCGTAATTTCCATAAATTTCCCATTTTGGTACCGACCCATTTGCGACATGCAACCCAAAAGCCTATTTCTGTTCTGGGTTTCTCTGATTATTACAGCTCGGAAAGGAAATTTGCGCTTTGTTGCAGAGCCCTCGATGCGAAATCAGTGGATGGCGAGAGGTTCTCTTTGACTTCCTCGAGCAAATCTGATGTGGATTACCTTGGGGAGAGCACCAAAGGCGATTTGAATGTGAAAAAAGAGCATCTTGAGGCTCTTGGTGAGTTTTTTTTAATCTTTTTTTTTTTGGTAAAGGTGTTCCTTTTACTAGTGCACATGATCCTGGTAGATTATGTAATGACATAATTTGTATTTACATGAGGGTGTGTTTATAATGACACGATTTATAATTGCATAAATATGTTTTGACAAATGAGATAGCCCTTGAATTGAATAAAATTCAAAAAAAAAATATCATCCATATAGATGATATCAAAAGTTTAGGATGAAGGCTTTATTGTTGTTGTCGTTGTCGCCGTCGTCGTTTTGTTGTGGTGGTGGTCGTCCTTGGATGTACTTCTACTAGCTCTTAACTTTTATGATTGTGCAATACTTTCTAATTACAGCATCACATTATGAAAGAGAACTGTTCATGCAACCATCCTGTTGCCATGGGATCTTGTCTTATGCTCTTCTTTTGGTGCGTCTTTTGAAGGTATCGATGGTCAGCTTACCCTAGATGGCCCAATTGAAGAGATAGCGAGGGTTGAAGCTAGAGAAGCAGAGATGCTGCTTAGCGATCTGGGGATACCGGTATAATCCAAAATCAACTTCTATGCTCTTTTTTTCTAGGCCTTTTTGTGTGTGTCACTGTTGCTCCCCATAGGT
>BQKN01065103.1:28734-52661 GCA_022839385.1 Asparagus kiusianus
GGGGGAGATCTTATGTTCTACTGATTAGTAGTTTGTTAGTTTGAATTTATTTGATTTTTGCTATATCTGAGTTACTTGCCAATATAATTAATGCCTCGGTCAATTCTCTCCAGACTCTTGCTGCAACCAATATGGATGATCAAGAACTGACTGAAAGCATGCAGAAGTTGCTTATTGTTATGCAAAGATTGGATGAGAAAATTGCACCTAAGTTAGAAGCAGATGGGGAACACTTCAGTAGAAGGTAAAACTTATTCTGTACTGTAGGATGAAATTTTTGAGTAAAAGTTGGTAATCATATATTATTACATGATCGATTTGACAAAGTCTTGTTCAACATGCTAAATTTATTGAAATTTGTTGATAATTTCATGGTAACCGTTGTTTGAGATGGTGGGTTTAGTATTCAGCTTGTCCTTTTAAATAATGTTTCAGAACTTCTGGTATTTTTAGTTAGAAACTGGGAAATAATTTTTATACCTTACCATCAATTCTCAACTACTGGACTTTTGAGTATGTGATGTCTTCTAATGTTTGTTACGCTGGAAAGGATTTGATAGAAACCTAAATCTATTTTCATGAATGAGTTGTTATAAATCAGGACACATTTGAATGAGTTACCCTTGACTGTTGAGCTGGAATTCATAATATGCTACTGGGAAACTATCTTTGTTTGCTTTGCTTATTTAACTAGAAGCAGTTTTATCTTATATATCATTTCGTGGATTCGCTTTATTTATAGATGAAGACAGTATATCATTAACTTCAGTTACCCAATGTTGGTTACTTTGTTCAGGTGGGGTTATCTGTCTCGTGCTGGTCTGTGGGATAAGAGCCACCTTACAAGACAAATCGAGAAGTAATCACTCATCTTTAATCATAGATATGACTATGTTTTCGCTTTAGTTTGCGGCTATGAGTTCATTCTGTCTTGCTTATCCCCCTCTTTCTCGTAGGTACGCGGATATATACACATCCAGAGTTTCAAACTTCCTTCACTACACACCCTTCATGTATTTCCGTGCACAGGAACAGGTAAGAGATTAGCATTAGCCTTACTCATAATTACTAGTCTTCACAATTTTGATCAGTTCCTATGAAGAGACACCCATCGCTCTCGTGGACTGCTGGCCATTATATTTGCATCTTATATTTGAGTATGATATCTTGCAGACATTGGCTCATGACTCGTACTATTACTCAACATCCGACATCAACGGATTTGCAGCTGATGAGCTGACTGGATCATGACCCCTGTAAGCTATTTCATATTATCTCCAATAAAGATGTTCCACGATGATTTTATGGGTCCCTACCTCGTTATATTTTGTAAGAGTTAAAATAAGTGGGAAAGGGACCAATTAAACCTCTACTAATTAATCTACATTCGTCGAAAATGAATCGAGCAATCAAATTGTGCTTTCTAGGAGCATAAAAAGACTGGACAGGTATCAGTGTATGGTACTGAAATTTTGACGCAGTAATATTTATAGAGTTTCTCTACTCGCCTTTTATCTTTTATGTATAGCCTTTTCTTGAGCTTATGTCTGTTATGATGAAACTATGATACACAATCATGTACGGAGAAGAGGCTTGTTCTTCTTGTAATTTGTCAATTGTCCTCAATCTTACTTTCCCATGAGAATTTATCTCAAGATCAGTCTGTAATCAATTGATTTGATTCCCACCCACCCACCCTACCCCCGCCCGTTTTCAGTGATTTTCTTTTTGTGAGAAATAAGACTGCAAATGTTCTGTATAATGCATTTAAACAAATACTTAAAAACATATATTATTGATTACTATAGAGCTAGTTGTATGCACAAGAAAATCAACTGAGATGGTTTTGTAAAACAAACTGTTCACCTCTTGCGACCAAAGACAGTAAGAGCATCTCCAACAGCTTCCTCATTTCCCACTTTTGGAGAATTTAGTTACGTTTTTGGTCCGACAGATTCCCCATCTCATTCCCCAAAATAGGGATGAAGGAGAAAAAATGGGGAAGCTTTCCTAAATCTGCAGCATTTTTTAAATCTTTGGAGGAAAAAATGGATTCTTCAAAATGGGGAAGCTGTTGGAGTTGGTGTAAAAATTAGTTGGAAAATATGACTTTTGCTTCTCCATTTTGGAGAAAATTTTGGAGAAGCTGTTGGAGATGCTCTAATAAATATTAGGGTTAATTGCGCATAGATCTCATGTACAATCACGTTGTGTCATTTATTATTGGATTGATTACACTTAAATACCCTATAGTTTCACCTTACTTCCACATATATACCCGCATTTATGTTTGTCTACACTTAAATGACCTTGAGTTCTTAAAGTTTTGTGCAAATGTGAGAATTATTCCCAAAAATTTTCATTGTCGCTCTCATGCTAATTTTAAAACTTTTCAACTCTTTATTTTTGTTTAATTTATTGTTAAGACTGCTATAATTCTATTTTAAACCTATCTTACTTTTATTTTAAAATATGATTTTGATATGACCATAATAAATCTAACAAATGTTAAGAGTTGAAAATGTTTTAAAAAATATCATGTGACACTCGCATGAGAATTTCTCAAGCGTGAATATAAATTGAGTATATAAATTGAGTGTATGTAAGAGCAAGTTTTTAAAACTTCAAAAGTTTTAAGTACAAGTTTTAAAAACTCTGGGGTATATAAATGCTGCCAAAAATAAGTGAGGGTATATAAGTGAGGTTAAACTTTAGGGTAGGGGAAACTATCGGCTAATTAAGCCTTACTTTTAAGAACATGACTTTTTTTGCAACATAACTACAACCAACTTAAATGGCCTTTTTCACTTCCATAAAACTATTCTGATTGTTCAAAAAGATAGCGTAAGCCTTGTACGTTGTTAAAAACAGCACCATCTCGACTGCTTTCCTCTCAAAAAACTTTTGTGAATTGTTCTCAATAAATATGTGAATTGTTCTGTCAAATATTTTAGCTCAGCATTAATGTGTTGGTATCGTCAAGCTCCAAGAAACCAAGTCTCTCTCTCACACAGCATCAAATATTAATTTTAATTACATGTTTGTGCTTTTTAAATCCTCAACATAGTTTCATACGAAACATGAGAGATTTCGACATTTTTCATGCACAAACGCATGTATGCATCTATGTACGTGCGCCAATGTGTAACGAGTGCTGTTGCATGCTCGTCGTCACATTCATCATTCTCCTATTAAGTAGTCATTTTTTTGGCTGGATTTCATCCAGGCCTGGCCTAGCTAATAACTGGTTCCTGCGGTAATCCGCAGTCAACGATCACAGTTTTCTTATAATTCTTCATCATCGACTTGACGACTTCCAAACTATATGTAACATGTTACATGTGACTTTGAATGGGAAATCCAAATTGTATTTTGACCCACCAAACTTCACTGTTCCACCAACCCAAAATACTATTCCACCAACTCAAAACATTGTTCCACCAACTCTTTTGAAGGCTATAAATAGAGGAGAGTGGTGAAGGGTTAGAGCATTGAACAGAGATCCAGAATAGAGAGAAAAAGAAAGAGAGAGTTGAAGAGAAAAAAAAGAGAGTTCTCTTTGAGTGTTCTCTTCTTTGTGAGTTTGGTGAGATATTAGAGTTGTCTCCATTTGTAATCTTCTCTTTTGTGATTAGTGAAGCTCTCTGCTGTTCTCGCCAGTGGACAAAGGTCATATTGAAATTAACTCTTTTACAGAGTTCTAACACTCGTTTAGAGTTCTTAAACTCATTTCGAGTTCCAAACTTGCCTCGCAAGTTCTTCGAAGACATCAAGTCAATAAGAGGATACAAAGTTCCATGAAGCTACGTGCTTGGATCGTCAATGGGATACAAGAATCAAACTCCCATCGACACCAAGAAGAACCCGGTTATTAACAAAAGGGAATGATTTCCGTCGATTCCTTCTCTTTTGTAAATCAGGAAATCGATAAGAAAAAATTATAATTTTTTTCTAAGTCAATTAGAGAGAGGTTATATCGAGAGATTGTATTTATTCTTTTCTTAAGTCAGTTAAGGAGAATTAATAATATTTCCTCTCGACATTCTCGCAAATTTTCTGACAAACAGAAAGAAGGAACTGTGGATACATATTCTGTAAGATACAAGACATGCTTGATAGCTAAAGGCTACTGTCAGACCGAAAGTGTAGACTTCAATGATATGGTTGCTCATTTTTATTTGGAGCTCGAGCAACTTGATGTGAAGATAGTTTTTTTACATGGCTAGCTTGAAGAGCAGATGTTTGTGAGAAAATTAAAGAAGAAATGAGAATAAAATTCGTATCTCCCTAACTGACTTAGAAAAAGAATAAATACAATCTCTCACTGTAATCTCTTTCTAACTGACTTAGAAAAAAATTATAAATTTTTTCTATCGGTTTCCTGATTTACAAAAGAGAGAATGGATCAACAGAGACTGTCCCTTTATTTAAACCTGGGTTCTTATTAGCGTCGATGGGAGCTTCAATCTTGTATCCCGTTGACGATCCGAACGTTTGGCTTCGTGAAACTTGGTTGATTGCTCTTGATGGGAAGAACTTGCAATGAAAGTTTTAAACTCTTAACGAGTTTGAGAACTCTGAACTAATTTGAGAACTCGGTGAAGAGTTAATTTGAGAAAGGAAATTAATCTCTTTTAATTGGAATTAGAGGACAAACTGATTTTCAGTTCTTCAACCGAGAATGGTTCAAAAGCCAAGGCCGAAAGCTCCAAAGCTTCAACAAAAGCCTTCACAAAACGCTCCAAAGGTTCCTCCATGTTGCTGACCCTTTATCTAGCTATGAAACCCGCTATTTATAGGGGTTTAAGGGGTGTAACTAACCCCTATAGTCGCTCCTAAGTGAGGATTTGATCCCCTCAAATCATGCAAAATGATTTTGGAACCGTTTAGATCGTGTTTGAATGAGTCAAACGTGAAATTCACGTTCTGGGAAAGAACTCCGCGTCTTGAACTTGGGTCGCGGAGGTGAGCTCTGCATTTGGAGCTAAAAACGTGATGGTGAGCTCCACGTTTTGTTCTTAGAACACAGAGGTGAGCTCTGCATCTTGAATCTGGAGCGCAGCAATGAGCTCCGCATTTTGAGTCTGAAACATGGCCACGAGCTCCGCATTTTGCTTTGAAGATATCACCAACTTGTACTCTCTTCTGTTAGAACATTGTGAAGATTATCATCTTGTAATCTTCGTATTGGCTCTTTGAACGGTGAGAGTCGTCAGTTGTAACTCTTGCTGGTGTTTGTGAAGGTCGTCAAAGCAGTGCTTGATAGGGATCGGCTATCTGCAGTAATTTTTAGACAACCTACAACAGATCTTTATGCATCAGCCAGAGGGGTTTATTGTGAAGGTAAAGAAGATCATATGTGTAGGTTGAAGAAATCTCTTTATGGCTTGAAACAGTCTCCGAGATAGTGGTATTTGAGATTTGATACTTTTATGTTTGAGCATGGTTACTCTAGGAGTAAATATGATAGTTGTGTTTATCATAAAAAGCTAAGTAATAGCTCTTTTGTGTATTTGCTTTTATATGTTGATAACATATTGATTGCAGCTAAAGATATGTCAGAAATCAATGAGTTGAAATCTCAACTCCAAACATGAGTTTGAGATGAAGGACTTGGGAGCAGCGAAGAAGATTTTAAGAATGGAGATCCACAGGAATAGACGAGAAGGAATTTTATTCCTATCTCAGAAAAAATACATCAAGAAGGTGTTAGAAAGATTTGATATGCTTGATGTCAAGCCTGTGAAGACTCCGCTTGCTGCTCATTTTCGTCTTTCAGCAGATTTGTCACCTCAGATTGAAGAGCAACAGTACATGTTTTGTGTTACTTATGCGAGTGTAGTTGGAAGCATTATGTATGCTATGGTCTGCACCCGTCTAGATATTTTACATATAGTCAGTGTTGTGAGTCGGTATATGGATAAGCCTGGAAAAGTCCATTGGCAGGCTGTGAAATGGGTACTTAGATATTTGAGAGGATCGGTTAATATTGGTTTATATTTTAACATGAACACAAACTTAGATTGCAGAATACTTGGCTATTCTGATTCAGATTATGCGGGCAATTTGGATAAGAGACGATCTCTGACATGTTATATATTCACTCTTTCAGGTAGTATCACTAGTTGGAAGGTAACTCTACAGTCGATGGTTGCTTTGTCTACCACAGAGGCAGATTATATGGCAGTGATAGAAGTAGTGAAAGAAACTATTTGATTGAGAGGTTTGGTTGAAGATCTCGACTTATATTAAGGTACTACTACGGTATTTTGTGACAGCTAGAATGTCATACATTTGATGATGCATCAGATGTATCATGAAAGAACTAAATATATACATGTTAGGTATCATTTTATTAGAGAAATTAAAGTCATTAAGATTAAAAAAATTAATACCGCAAATAATCCATCAGATATGATGATGAAGCTCATACCTTCACGCAAGTTCAAGTATTGTCTCAAATTGATTAGAGTTCAACAAGGCAAAGGTTAAGTCTGTAAGGGGTTTCTAGCGAGACAGCAAGAGTTAAGAGAAGAATTATCATACTCAAAGTCAAGGTGAAGATTTGTTACATGTGAATTTGAATGAGAAATCCAAATTGTATTTTAACCCACCAAAGTTCACTGTTCCGCCAACCCAAAATACTGTTCCACCAACCCTTTTAAAGACTATATAGTGGTAAAGGATTAGAACATCGAACAAAGATCCAGAATAGAGAGAAAAGGAAAGAGAGAGTTGAAGAGAAAAAGAAAAAGAAAGTCTTTGAGTGTTCTTTTCTTTGTGTGAGTTTGGTGAGATATTAGAGTGATCTCCTTTTGTAATATTATAATTTTTGATTAGTGAAGTTCTTTGCTATTCTCGCTCGTGGACGTATGTTATACTAACCAAACCACGTTAATGTTGGGGTTTCGAAACAATCAAATCGAATATGTGCCCTTTCGGACCTTGTGTTGAGAGTAGGAAAGTAGGAAAATCACCAAAAATAAAAGATAAAACTTGCAGGAAAGTAAACAAGAAAGAACACACCAGATTTAACGAGGTTCGATAATGTTCCTACGTCCTCGGGAGTCACACCACACAATCAATTCTTTGATTAAATAAAGAAGATTACAATGCTCACAATAGGTCTCTCTCTCTCTAAGAAATTTGATCTCAAAGAGCCGTCAAAAAACTCTATTTTTTGTGTCTTATTAAACCATAAAACATATAAGAGTGATATGTAGAAGTCTGGGTGGAAACAGAATCCTGATCAAAACAGGAAACTAAAAAAAATGTCGTCGATCGACCTGACCTGATTTTTTTGGTCGACCGGCCAGAACGTAGTCTTCTTACAGGGTCTGATGCACGTTTTCGGTCTACCGGATGACCACTCTCGGTCGACCGTCATCTTGTATCGGTTGACCAACCAGAGTGATATCTTCTTCTCAGTTTTCTACAGGGTTCACGATCGATCGGACATCCTCCTCCGGTCGACCGACCAGCAATTTGACTGTTTCCTTCTTTTTTTGATTCCAGCTTTGGGTCTCCCACATGGAGACCAAAGCGCCATCAACAAGCTCTCCCGGAACTTCTGACTTCTTCAGCATTTTCTCCTCCCGGATAAATCCATTGTTCAATCATCATCTTATCGACGACCCACAGATCCTCCTGGTATAGCTCCGCCTTCATCTCCTACGCGTGAAGGCCAACTGAAGTTACGCACAACTCCAATTTCTCGATGGTCACTGCTTTCGTCAACATAACCGTAGGATTTTGACTCTCCAAAATCTTCTCTAGCTGTAACTTCCCGTCCTCAATCAGCAAGCATATGAAATGGTGCCATATGTTGATGTGCTTCGTTCTGGTATGATATATTGGATTCTTGGTAAGGTGTATAGCGTTCTGGCTATCACAATAAAGAACTCTGTTCCCTCACTTCAGATCCACCTCTTCCAGGCATCTGGTCAACCAAATCATCTCCTTACTGGCTTCAGTCACTGCGACATACTCTGCCTCAGTTGTGAACAATGTTACAATCTTCTGCAGACATGAGACCCAACTCACTACTATCAATGCCAATGTATAAACATACTCTGTGGTACTTTGCCTCGTATCATGATCACCGGCGAAATCTGCATCCACGTATCCCTACAGTATCAAATCCTTCCTCCTGAATTCCTAGCAGCTTGTCCGTAGTCCCTCTCAAGTAACGTAATATCCACTCCACGACCTCCCAATGTTGCTTCACTGGATTGCTTGCAAACCTGCTCACAACTCCCACTGCATGGATAATATCCGGCCTCGTGTAAACTATCGCGTACATAAAACTACCAATGACTGATGAATATGACACTCTGCTCATATGATCCTTCTCTGCATCTGTCTTGGGTGATTTCTCCTCGGATAACTTGAACTGACTTCCAAGAGGCGTGCTAACAACTTTAGCATTCTGCATGTTGAACCTATGAAGTACCTTCTCGATGTATTCAGTTTGACTCAACTTTAACGTCCTTTTAGCTTCATCTCTACTGATTCACATCCTAAGAATTTGCTTTGCTGCATCCATATCCTTCATAGCAATACTTTTTTAAGTTGTTTATGTCCTCTAAACAAGGTCCTACAACTAACATGTCATCAACATACAATAATAACACGATATAGCTAGGCTCGAACCTCTTGAAGTAGCAACAATGATCTAAATTGCATCTTGCATAGCCATTACTCTGCATAAAGTTGTCGAACTTCTTATATCACTGTCTCGGGGCCTGTTTCAAACTGTATAAGCTCTTCTTGAGCTTACACATCATCCCTTCCCTTCCTTCTTCAATGAAGACAACATGTTGCTTCATGTAGATTTTTTTTCATCCAAGTTATCATGAAGAAAGACAGTCTTCATATCTAACTGCTCAACGTAGAGATCTTCTACAGCTACTAAGCTCAACACAACTTTGATGGTTGTAAGCTTCATAACGGGAGAAAATATCTCCGTATAATCCACTCCTTCTCGCTATTGGAACCCCTTCACGATTATTCTAACCTTGTACCTCTTGCTTCCATCACTCTCCTGCTTGACTCGGTAGACCCATTTGTTATGTAGGATTTTTTTTGTGTGCAGATAGATGGGCTAACTCCCATGTCTCATTCGAGTGGAGAGAATCCATCTCTTCTTGCATCGTATGCTCCAACTGCTGAGATTCACTAACTTGCATAGCTTCCTTATAGTACTCTGGTTCTCCGTTATCTGTCAAAAGCAAATAATCTAGTGAAGAAAGATATCTACGATTCGGTTTGGGTACCCTGATGACCTCCTAAGCTCCACACCCTGGGTAGTCGTCTTTACACCTAGAGTCTCCTCCGTTTTTCGGTCAGAACTGACATTGTCTCTCCTATCTGGGAGTTTCTCTAAATCCATGTACTCGGATCCACCTGCATCCTTAGTGCTGTTTCCACTGTTTTGGCTATCATTGGCATTATCCATGTCCTAGTACATCACCTCCTCATTGAGTATCACATCTCTGCTCTTGATGATCTTCCTGTTCTTCTCATCCGAAAGACTATTCCCGGACTCATCAGTGCGGTATCCAATGCATGTACACTTCTGTGACTTAGCTTCTAACTTGTCCCTGGCATAGTCACTAATATGAACATATGTCACACAACCAAATACTCGCAAGTATGAGAGATTGATCTTCTTACCACTCTAAACCTCCTCTGGAATCCCGTAATCCAATGGAAGTGATGGCCCATGATTAATCAAGTAAGTTGTTGTATGCACCGTATCCACCCAAAATATCTTAGGCAGACTTGCATGTAGACGTATGCTCCTCGCACGCTCTGTCAATGTCTTGTCCATTCTATCTACGACGCCGTTCTGTTGTGGCGTCCCTGGAGTAGTCCTCTCCAAACGAATCTCGTTTAGAGCATAGAACCTCTTGAACTCCTCTAGCTTGTATTCTCCATCATTGTTTGATCTTAGACACTTCACCTTTAGATCTATCTCGTTCTCCACCATGACCTTCCACTTCTTAAAAATGCTGAACATCTCTGACTTGTGCTTCATAAAGTATACTCACACCTTCCTCGAGTGATCGTCGATAAAGGTGACATAAAATGTCGAATCGCCAAGAAAAGACACACTAGCTGGACCACATAGATCTGTATGAACTAACTCTAGCTTCTAAGCGTTAGGTGGTCTTCCACCCTTCTGAAAACTAACTCTCTTTTGCTTCCTAAAGATGCAGTCCTCGCAAACACCAACTTCCACAGAATCGATTCTGGTTAGCTTCCCCTGTGAATGTAGAATCTTTATCCCCTTCTCGCTCATGTATCCCAATCTATTATGCCACAGATCCGTACTTTCTTTGCCAGCTACAATTACGAGGGTGTCACTTGCATGTGAGGTGAGATAGAGAGTTCCTGTTTTGTTACCACGGGCAACAACCATCGTACCGTTGGAGATCCTCCACGAATCTCCGGTGAATGTTGAAACATAGCCTTCTGTTCCAAACTGTCCTACAGAAATAAGATTCATCTTCATCTTCGGTATGTGTTTCACGTTTTTCAGATTCTACTTAGAGCCCTTCATCTGTATTTGCATGTCACATCTTCCAATAATATTACAATGCTCGTTGTCCCCCAAATATACTTTTCCAAGGTCTTCTATTAGCAGTGACGTGAAAAGAGGCTCCTGAGTCGATGACCCAAGAATCATAGTCACTGTCTATAGCAAGGATCAATGCATCCTACACGATATGAGCCTCCTGCTCACCCGTATCCTTCTTAGGCGTTTTGCAGACTGAAAACATATGGCAATCCTGGCCGCAGTTACAACACTTCTCTTTGATAGGCCTAACGTTCGAGTTCGGCTTCTTCTTAACTGACTTTGATCAATTCTTGTTCCGGTTCCCTTCTTCTGGCTTTTCCCTCTTTGCTCAAAATTTAGAGCTGGACCTAAACCTTCTAATTCGGATGCTTTTCTTCTGACATCCTCGGATAGAATCATACTCACAATCTCGCTCAGCTTTAACTTGTCCTTCCCCGCCAAATTGCTGATTGTTGTCACACAACCTATCCAACTATCCGGCAACTGTGATAGTAATAATAGGGCGTCATCGAAAGTAATATCTACGGAGATAAGTTGATCAACAATCGTGTTGAACTCGCTGAAGTGCATCGTGAAGGACCGTCCTTCTGTCATCTTAAGGTTGAAGAGGGTTTTGACGAGATGCACCCTATTTGCGGCTGAAGGTTGCTCATACATCTTCGCGAGCGCTTCCATAAGCCCCACCATCGTCTTCTCCTTCAAAATATTGTGGGTGACTATCTTGGCGGGCGACAACCGGATTTATCCTAGAGCCTTCCTATCCAGTATCTCTCAATCCTCGTCTAACTCTTCTTTCTTCTTTCCCTTAACCTTGCCCTTCAACGGGCGATACAAATCATTCTAGTACAGATAGTCCTCCATCTGCGACTTCCAGTAGGCAAAGTCTAAACCGTCAAACTTCTCGATCTTAGATTTTCTTTCCTCTGCCATGGCTTTCACACAAACCTTTTAAACGAAGCTCTGATACCAGTTGTCGGGGTTTCGAAACAATCAAATCGAATTCGTGCCCTTCCGGACCTTATGTTGAGAGTACGAAAGTGGAAAATCACCGTAAATAAAAGATAAAACTTGCAAAAAAGTAAACAAGAAAGAACACACCAGATTTAACGAGGTTTGACAACGTGCTTACGTCCTCGGAGCCACACCACATAATTCTTTGATTAATTGAAGAAGATTACAATACTCCCAATAGGCCTCTCTCTCTCTAAGAAATTTGATCTCAAAGACCTGTAAAAAAACTCTATTTTTATGTCTTATTAAACCCTAAAACATATAAGAGTATATATAGAAGTCTGGGTGGAAACAGAATCCCGATCAAAACAGGAATCTGGAAAAAACGTCGTTGGTCGACCGAACCTAATGTTTTGGTCGACCGGCCAGAACGCAGTTTTCTTACAAGGTCTGGTGCACGTTTTTGGTCGACTAGACCATCATCTTCGGTCGATTGGATGACCACTCTCGGTCGACCGCCATCTTGCGTCGGTCGACCGGCTAGAGTGATATCTTCTCCTCAGTTTTCTACGGGGTTCACAGTCGACAAGATATCCTCCTCCGATCGATCGACCAGCGATTTGACTATTTTCTTCTTCTTTGATTCCAATTTTGGGTCTACATCACTTAGACTAACAGTTAAATCATTGTGTGTTGTTCTCTTTGTCTATACATTGTTTATTCAGTGTTGTTATTATCCACTTTTGTATAGACATCTTTTGTGTCTGTATAGCCCCCCTCTACAACACTATAGACTTTGTTAACGTACAAATATTAACGTATCTGATTCAAACAAATAATTAACTCTGAAGTATCATTCTGGAGATTTATCTGGAAAAATGCGATGGAAAAATACTCCATTTACATCTTAAAGAATCAGACACACATGTTCAGCAAGTGTAACGACCCAAACCAAGGCACGACTTGACAATGTCACACATTGGCATTAGAGATGATTTGAATGTGGCCGATGATAATAACCTTGACACGAGAATATTTGTTTTGAGAAAATTAAAAATAAAAGACAGTATCGACCGAAGACACTTAAATGGAAAGTAGACTCAGCTAAATCTAATTGCCTGCATTAATTGACACCAATGCAAACAAATTATTGACCAAGCATGAAAGCAGGGTGGCCCAGCGCATGAGGCTCCCACTGCTGTGGAGTCTTGGGAGATGTACGCAGCCTTACCCCATGCTGTCTCTGAGACTCGAGCCCATGACCTCTAGGCTAGACTCGAGCCTGTGACCTCCATGCTGTTTCTAAGACTCGAACCCGTGACCTCTATATGACAAGACAACAACCTAACCCGTTGCACCAAAGTTCACCCTTTCTTATTTACAAATTATTGACCAAGCATCACCCTAAAGCTCGCCCTTTCTTATTGACAAATTATTGACCAAGCATCACCCCACAAAATAGCCGAATTCATCATCACCTATTTGTGCCTGGGAGCTTGTGGCTAATAATCTCATGAATTCTTCAGGGGCCTTTGACTCAGGTGTCATGGACTATTTGGTATCTTCTGCCGACGAGAAGCTTTGCGGTTCAGGTATTGCAAGCCCGGCAGGCCGATTTGCTTGATATTTCTTCCTTTGTTTCTGAAATGAATAAATTAGTAAACATGGTAAATGATTAAACTGGTGATTAATCTATAAAGCATGGGCAATAGGGATAAGGCAAAGCTCTCCAATATGAACAGGAATAGTAAAACGAAAGCAGCCTTCATTTGATAGTCCTAGAAAATTGAAATACATTAGGAAAATTCAACATAATTGCATAGGAAGAAAGGCCTTAAGTCGAGTTTATCGATGGTGGTTTCTGAAAAGAAGAAAAAGGATGTGTAAAAATAAACTATTGCATGTTTTATACTTCAAATCTTAGAAGATATTTGACAGCAACGCACATTGCACGATATAAGCTTCTTTCGACCAACTTTTTGTCAAATTAAGGCGGATGCTAAATCTCTCGACTTCGTAATTGGACGAACTATCAACGGCTTACCAAAATATTACATAGGCATTTACAGAAAATGTGCCGGTTTCATGTTGTAATAAAAGAGGAAAATGCATGACATCGTAAGTGGGGCAGGATAAAATGATAAGCACACAACTCCATTTAAAATATAAGAACCTCTAATTGAAACCATTTTTAGCAACTTCTCACTCTCAGTGAATATTCGTAGAGAGTTCCAACCACATACATCAGGAGAAAGCCAAACCTTCTCAAAGAATTAAGCTTTAAAATCACTTTAAAATCTAATAATATCTATATGAATCTACAACTAAACATAAATGTTTGATTACAAAAAATAATGTGAATTCATCGTGTATGGGTAAAGTGACTGACTACTATTTCATGCACACTGATTCCTTTTATGAAATTCTAGTAAATAAATATTTCCAATCCGCAAGAAAAACTCAATCAAAACAAAATGGTTATAGTTTAAGTATGACCAAATTTGCAATTGATGTATGAAAATCAAGTTAACTACTCGTATTTCTGATGGTTGCGATATGCATTTTGCTTTATCTCTTGGTAAAACACTACAAGGGTTAAAAAAGTAAGTATTATTATCACTAAAGCTCTCACGCATTTTCAGCAAGAACAAACCTACTTTTATTATGGACTTCAGATGAGAAAGTTGATCGAATATAGAGATGGCTCGTGTTGTATAAAGTGAAACGTTAGCACATATTTAAGAAGTTAGATTAATTAAGTACCTGTTCCACAAATTGATCATGGACCTTTAAAAGATGCGTATACCGCTGATGCTCATAATATAGTTGTTGCTTTTCATCAGAAACAGGCCTACGACCATTGAAAATATTTTGCCTGTGATCATGATTGTTTATGGAGGAAACAACCAAATCTTCATCTGAGAATCGAAAAGTTTCACCACTCCTCCGCGATTCAGATTCTATAGAACTCTGGTTTCTCACAGAAGAAAGTGACTGACTTGATGCTGGTCGATATCCTTCATCTCCTTCCACTGGACCATTTATTTGCCATTGTAAACTCTGAGAGGTGTCTGCTGCAGCAAAGTTTGCAAAATCAGCACCCATACCAAATTCCCCATATGCTAGTTTTGATATATGATTAGTCAAATCAATTCCTTTGTTTCCTCCAACCCATTCTGAGTCAGCAGCAGTAGGATACTCGATAACAGCAGGCTCAACAACTGCTTTTTCTCTGAACAGCATTATTAAAGAACCATCATGGTAAATATTCAAAGCCACAAACAATTAAGAACTGACATAGGAAGAAAATGATGAGCAATATTCTTTCAATATCATAAAAATTCGCAGTATGGAGACATGGTTCGAGAAATCTAGTAAGCAGGATAATCGAGTTTCTTTAAGCATGGACCTAGTAAACCTTGAAGAAAAGTTTTGAGCACCAACATTAGAATAGGAGAATAGCAGACTACACATGCAAATGACTTATTTCTTGCCCCTCATTTTCCTTTCCTTTTCTTTTCCTTTCTTTTCTTGATTTCCTTTCCTTTCCCTTCTTTTGTTTCTCTTTATACTCTTCACTTTTCTTTTCTTTTTTTTTCCTTTTCTGTTTTTCCTTTCCTTTTTCTTCAGTTTTCTTTTCTTTTCTTTTTCTTTCCTCTTCTTTACCTTTCCTCTTTTTTCTCTTTTTTTATTTTCTTTTACTTTACTTTTTTTTTTCTTTTCTTTCTTTTTTCTTTCCTTTTTTTATTTATTGCATATGTTCTTGGAATCCTAGCTAATGTTGGCCAAAGTTTCGAGAAGATCGTGGCAGTGGCTGATATCAACCAGTTGACAAGGTTGACGTGGAAGAACACAAACAGGGTGGCTGATGCGACAGTGAGGAGATATACATTAAGGACGGCTATTGCGATCAATGACGACATCCGTTAGCAATGGCAGAGACATCATGAATCTATGAAGGCGGCGTGAGCAACAAGTTCCTGATGACAAGATTATAGGAGAAAACTTTGCTTAATAGAGTTTTTTCAGCAGACCTGAAGATGAAAAATGAAATCAGTCAAGATGACGAAGTCGCTGAGAGAAAGGACAGAGATGACAAGGGAAAACCCTTTCGCCCCTAGGTGGTCTTGAGGTTGATGAAGAAGAAAGAGTACTCCACGATCAAGAATTTGGCTACGATACCATATTGAAATCAGAGAATTAGAGAGAGGAGAGAGTTGATTTACCTCTCCTCTCTACCATTATTTATAATAAGAATATTAATCCAAATACCAATTACATCAAAATTAAATATTTCTAAACTAAATAAGCGTAACAATTTTCTAATTAAATT
The DNA here is from genome assembly GCA_022839385.1 of Asparagus kiusianus. NCBI lineage: Eukaryota > Viridiplantae > Streptophyta > Magnoliopsida > Asparagales > Asparagaceae > Asparagus > Asparagus kiusianus. Next base: position 44,601 of record BQKN01065103.1, read on the forward strand.
AAGTCATCTTGTAACAAGGTTTAAAGAGGTTTCTTATTTTTCTGAATTATGACAGTGTAGAGTTATAATCAACAGATCACAAGGCCAATGAGAGGGATATGGTCTACATTTAGCTGTTAGATGTGATGTAGGATCAATTTTTATAATATCCATTACCTTTGCTTTTTTCCCCCTTTTATTTGAGGGTTTAGACCATGTGAGATTTCGTAATGTTTGTATCCACTCATTTTCAGAATTGTTTTGTTGAATGCTTATAATCAAACATTTTGGGGACTTAGACCTCGAAGTTTCTCTCATGAAAAGATATGTCTATTATTTATGTTCACTTATACAACAACAAAACTTTTATCCCAAATATTTATGATCAGCTACATGAATTAGCTCTTCCATTCCTCTCTATTATGGGGCATCTCCTCCGTTAATTTAACCATTATCATATTTTTCTCAATCGACACCAACTTTATTATGTTCTTCTCAATTGACACCAACTTTTAGGCCTAGCTCTAGATCTCTTTGCCCCAAACAAAAAGATTATCACTTTTCCTATCATGTGCACTAAGAGGTCTCAGTTGTACATGACCAAATTACGTTACTTCGATTCTCTCACATTTTATCCTCAGTAGGAGCAAACCTCCAATGATGCACTTATTTCTTATCATATCTTTTAGTGTACACTCGCAAGCCCATCGTAACATTCTAATTTCTGCTACATTCACTGTCATATAACCATCCTGTAGAATTTTTTTTCTTTAGTCTCATTTATGTTCACTTATGTATGTCAAAATGAGATGACAGAATGCCCTGAACAGTCTTATACACAATTAGATTGGCTTTTACAAAAACTAATAAAAGGGTTTTGTTCATAAATACCCTCCAGGTCAAAAGTATTTTTAATTAACCTCAAATTATAAAAATGTCTGTTAACTTCCATATTAATGGCAGTTAAATATTTAACAATTTGATGTGATTTTTTATCCAAGTTTAACATGAAAAGTTGGAGGGTTCATTACAGTTTCAACTTTCAAGGGTAAGATAACAGTTATGATAGTTCGGGAATAATGTTAATAATACCTACAATTTCCTTTTGACAGCATGAATACCTACAATTGGGAAGGTTTTGTTTCAATAAAATCCTTAAATACTGGTCTCTATGTATAATCAAAGTTTAGCATAAAAAGAATCAAGAATGTCTAAATTTTTACCTAACAAATTCATGTTGATAAAGTTCTATAAATTCTAATCATACAAAATTTCAGTTCATGTCTAAGTGATTTAACTGTATTCCGGAAATGTGTCTTTAATATTTTACTCTACTAGATTTCAGAGGATTTGACTGTTATACATCCTACTATTCCCCCCCCCCCCCCCTAAACAGAAGAAATAATAAATGAAAAGATGAGAAAATATAACGGGTTCATCTTCAAGAGCGATTCTATGATTAGCTTTATTGGTCCATTCCAGAATAAACAAGTAAAAGACAATTAAATATTCTAACCTGTCATAATTTGCAGCCCAGTTAACTTCGGGATACTCCACAGCCAAAGAGCACGCTGGATCAGTATCAAAGTACAAAAAATCAGGAACGCCCTCAGTGTCGGTATCATTGCATGATCCCGCATAGGTCATCAACGAATTATCAAAATCTTGACCAGTTTCTTTACCCTTCCAATTTCCATAGCTATCAAGTTCATACATTTCTCCATGTTGCTCACGACCAAGACTATTAGCTTGGGACACACTATAATTGTTGAACTGAGGCTCCCCATAAAAATGATGGTCGTCATTGAACGTGTGATGTGCGTGACTTGACACATCCACCGTATTCTTGACACCAGGAAAGCCGTGCATGCATGAAACACATTCTCTATTTTCCTGAAGAATAATAAAAGAAGACCCTTCATTCTAACTTTGTAAGTGGGATATAGAAGCAAGAAGGTACAAGCAGAGAGTATGAGTTAATAAGAAAGTGCCGATTTTGACGTACTGATGCATGCGTTCCTGCACTTAATGAGGGCAGTATCACTATCTTCATGTAAAGTACCAATAACATATGAATATGCGTAGTAGCATCACTATTATAAGATTGCATGCTTCATTAGTTAAAAAAAAACTGAAATGCATTTGAGTAATACGATTAAGTTCATGAGGCAACATTATGACCTTTATTACTAAGGGTGATGAGAGAAACAACGAAAAAGTTCTAAACTGCCTAAAAATTGTAAATCAAACGATTTCTTTTAGCTTTCAGTAGTTAAAATATTGAAGAGATGAGGCAAATATTTTTCTGTTTCGGTAGCAATTGAGTGACTCCAGTAAGCCAATATATGGAACAGGGACGGAGCTTATTTTATACATACAAAGTTATATCTTGGTCAAGTTTCATTTCAACCTCGTCGCTATTTGTAGATTTGACGGGATAATTGAACAGCTTGAGCATGGTAACCTCATGGAGCCACTTAACCACATATTCTGAGCAATAGCTTTCAATCTGGAGTAGTTTTGTGAACAAATAATTTAAAAAAAAATTGTTTGGTTAGATGTTGTCGCAACATCAAACAGTAAAGGTTTTTGCAACAACAAAATAAGCCAGAAATAAGGGTGTTAGACCAACAAACTATGGTCAAATTCAAAAGCATTCCAGCAGCAGGAGTTGGAGAAACATGATGTTGGAACTTGGAAAAGCATTCATCGTTCCGACTTACTCCCAACCAACCTCACCTTTACTGAGTGACACTTGGTAAATTTCACTTTTGAGTATACAACTGGCAAAGGCCTTACAAGTTCGAATATAATTAAAATTGTTAGTAGACTAGTTCTGCAAATCTAGCACAAAGGTAAATTTTACCAGGAAAATCTGTAAAAAAGAATTGCTCAAGATCTTGAACCTATGTCTAGCCATAATTATATGCAAGAAAAGTACTGAACAAAGCATACCCACTAACCTGAAATTGTGCTTCGCCACCTCCTGTAATTGATGAAGAGTGTTCACTGGGGAAGACACTATATTCACCAAGAGGATCAAATCTAACTTCGACATCACCATTCAAGTGGGAGTCTGTAATTATATTAGTTAAATTGCCGGGAAAATTAACTTCTACATCAAGATTCAAGTGGGAGTCTGTTATTATATTAGTTAAATTGCCAGGGCAATTAATTTCTTCGGAAGCAATTCTGTCATGCATGACGTCAATTCCCTCATCTGTTCTAAGCATTTCAGAGGATGTGGATGCCAGATCAGCATAATGGCTAAGATTAGATCCATTCAACAAACCTGACAAAAGAAACTCTTTCAATCAGATCAAAAGAGCAAGTGACCGTTCAAAAGCCAAGTGAATCATGATGTCATTACTCTTATCTTCTGTCATCACTAATTCAATAGCCTAACGAGACATACACAACGAACAATCATTAACAAACAGAAAGAAGAGATTAAAAAGATGATAGGTGTTTTGACTCTCCTCCACTATTTTGACAGCCTTCAATCAGTTCAGTGTTTAGCAAGTTCATCCGATTCGTGGAAGAAGAGTTGATGAATTTATTCAAGCTTGTGATACTTACTATCGTTCACTGGGTTGGATTCTTGAATCGCGAAATTCGAAGAGCGCGTGCTTGTAGAGGAAGCAGCTCGAGGAGGATCAGCTCCTTGTGAGACAGTTGTTGGATCTGTATCTGAGGAGATTTTGCTTTTCTGGAGAGAAGAGCTATTATTAAATAGTAAAACAACAGAACCAAAAGTTTGCCTTCCCCCTTCCAAAATGAGAAAACTAAAAGAATACAAGGTTTGTTAAGATCCATTGGAAGGACAATATTGAATGCTAATTAATATTCATTTTTACTTGTAGAGCATAGAATTTTGGGGTGTGAAAGATGAAGAGAAGGACATTGTGCTTTATGTGAGACTGAAATATGAAATTGTGATCAGTGTACTTCGACAAACATTCAACAGAAATCAAATGCATGGGATATATGCATTTCCAAGTAATGAGCACTGTAATATTCCTTTGCGTCAAACCTATGTGTCGAAGGCATTAATACTCAAGGGAATGCAGGCAGGAACCATATCACCAGAGTATATCTTCATACACACAGAGGGGAAAAGGGAGGCTGCTGTGTCACACCAATCCCTTGGCTAGCGGGATGCTGATGTGCATTTTATATAGCAGTCACTTAAAATCGGATAGTACAGTTTTACAGAAGGATCCTTTGAAATTGAAGAAAACTCCCTTCGATAATAAACACAATTGTGTGTGTACGTGTTGTTTGTTTATATTTTGAAGTACATAAATGTTAGAATATAAAAATATAATCATCAACCCTCAACATAACTTTGGAGTTGTAGTATAATGGTTAGATGCACTTTGTATTAAAGCAACCTAGGTTCAAATCCTATTGGTCATGAATTTAATGCAGATTTTAAAAAAAATTGAAACTGCAGCGTGAGTCCACATTTCGGCCCATAAAAAAGACCCTCAACCCACGGAAGCATGATAGAATATAGAATATAATCCTCAACCCTCAACATAACTTTAGGGTTAACTTTAGGGTTGTGGTCTAACGGTTTGAGGGACTTTAAGGATAAACAAGGAAATCACAAAGAGCTCTAACTCGTATTTATTTAAAGCTCAGAAAGAAAATGCCATGTAATTATACTTCAGAGAGGCTGGGAGATAATACCTCACTCAGATCCCTGTAATGGACAAGGACAATTTTCTGTAATCTCCTGAAGCAACAAAGCAAGACAAATGGTAAATGCTAAAACTAAAATAGTCAAAGACCACAGAAAAATCACAAACCTTAACAAGGACTAGAATTTACTTTAGTACTAGAGGCACAACTTTTTTAATAGAGAAAAGTTGCATACAAACAACTTCGTCATCAGGATTTGTTTAGAACAGTTTGAGCCTCTAATCCAATGTTCGCATAGAACCAACTTAAACACTTAGTAGGATCTGCAGCATATGTTAAATCACATGCTTGTTATCTGCCTTACAATGGGCTAGTTTCTCCTGCCTTCACTATCTGACTATTCACACTTCAAACCAAGCCAAGTTAGGCAGGTGAACATTGAGTAGCAAGAAAATATGAGGTATGGTCCTTTATCGAAGTATACTCGTGTTTAAGCTTTGTGTTTAAGCCAAAGGGAAAGTCAAAGTCGGTATTATCGAACGACAATGAAACTAACGCAATAACATTAGTACAAAGATGTTTATGGACCACCTGAACTTGAACTAGGAACTAAAAATAAGTACGATGCAAAATAATTCAAATAGTTAAAGCATTCCGTACATAGAAAATTTTGAATAGAAAACTCAACGAAAAAGTCAAAACCTTCTATATGTGGTAAAAATGAAAGCAAAATTCAAATCAGAAGATAAAAGACTTACTTATCAAGTAGCCAATACGTTCTTCTCTGGAAATCTTTATTGTCCTCCCCATGAGCATAATAGCAATGAAGAACAGTTTCATCACCTACCTGAAAGGGGAGAACCGTAAGGTTGAAGTAAAAAAAAAACTGAAAACTGATATAGGAGTTGTAAAAGCAATTCAGATGCATATAAAAGTTTAATTAAGTGTTAGACCACCACAATCAGCTGGTTGAACCAGGTTGTAACTAGCAGAGACTGTGACGGACTGACTGGGAATACAATAATGTAAGTTGCCTACAAAAAATAGCAGGGACAACCTTCCGAACAATCCAATAATCAAAGAAGAGAACTTAATAGAGCTCTACAAGATTAGATGATTAGAAAGAAAATAGAAGAGGGAGATATAGACGGGGAATCATAGAAATTAAAACACGAGTTCAGTAACTTATCTCATTGTTCTATTACAATCGTTTCTACGTACATAACACATGAAACAACTTCTGAAGAGGTAATAGAATCCTAGAAATAATTCTAACTATGACTCACTACCAAGGTCAATGGGGTTATTATATGCCAAACACATAACTGGCACATATACCATGTGGAGCTATCAATTTGAGATCAGCAATCCTAGTTGTACAGATTCGAAGAATATGCTTAACTGGTGCTTTCGCGTAGTTCCTCAAGAATGCTTGTGGAGATAAATACAAGAGTTATAGTTGCAATCATATATCATAAACCTTACTGTTGGATATTTAATGTGCAACTGAACGATGATGGGATTTGTCCTAGAAGCAAACATACGACTTATACAGAATGCCAACAACAGTCAAGTAACCAACCTAAAAATTAATCTTCAGTCTCAAGTTAAACCCTAAGCAAAAGGATCAGAGACATAAACTTAATCTCAAAACACTTAAAACCAAAGTCACCTCAGATCTTACTAATCAAAAAAAATTAATCTAATGAACCAACTCGTATCTTTGGGAATTATTTCTGCCTTAACTGTAGTATAAAAGCCAGAGACACCAGATTTGCAGTATAAAAACTCTGAATACTGAATAAGCATATACTACTATAGATAATGGACGATGAAATGCCTTTAAATTTTCATGAGCTTCGCGAACAGTTTTCCCATCTTTCTTTTTTCTCCAGCAATGGCCATCTTTGCGGAAATATCGATTTTGCCCCCGGTTGAATAAGAACCAAGAACCACCTGAAAGTTAAAAGCATTCAAAATACATGTTAACTTTGCTAAGGAGATCAAAAGAAACTCTCATACATGACCAAAGGGAGATGGACAAAAGAAACTTATCCTCAAAGTTGTTTACACATGCAAATTACCTATTAAGTTTTAACCTGAAATATGCAGTAAGAGCTCATTTACAGTAGAATCAATGCAACCAATGTCAATAAAGAAAATTTTAAAATATAAATACTGCATGTAATCAGATTTATGTTATATAATTGTAAACCCAAAAAAAATCACCACTTATTCACTACTACAAATAACTGATGAGAAGATATCATATTCCCTTTTATACATCAAGAATTTGAAATATTAAAAGACATGCAAGAATGTATAATGTAGCTGGGTCGCCGACTATTTATCATTCTTTTCTTCGCATGGGGTAGATACTTATCTAGAAGTACAATTTAAATTACACAAGGAATGGGGTTTATAGTCAATCAAAACATCGGAGTATGTGCATGTAGAACTTAAGAAAACAATAGCTTCCTTGAGAATGCAAAAAAAAAATCTAATTATTCCAGCATATATAGCTAAAGCGCGCTATTACGAACAATTAATGATGAAAATGAAAGATATAAAATTGATTTCAGCATTGCCGTAAACTCACCGGGAGGCTTATGAGGAGTATCCACATGTAAATGAAACTTTTCATGGTTTTGGAGAATTTCAGAAATCTCACTCGGGCGAAGCCATCGAGATTTCGCCTCCAAAGCAAAGTACTCAATTGCTGCAAAAAAAAAAAAAACATGGTTAATATTCGAATCTCCAACGTAAAGTTTGCTTGCAGTAGAATCGCATTATATACGCTAATATGCACTGCTCCTCACATCAAATCCCCCAAGCTGTTTGTAAGCTACAAATCATACTGTTGAATTTTGAAATTTTTGAGGGCGGGGGAGAAAAAAAAAATCTTAATTTCTGCAGAAAAAACTCACTTAGATTACACGTCTTCGCGAGATTCCTATTATCATTATCCATCACGAGCAAGAATGAATTTTGAAGGGAAAAAAAAAAGGAAGCTTTATAAAACCCTAGCTAATTACAGAGGGGGGGAGAGCAGAGGGAAGTTTAATTAGAGGACGCTGGTGTTTATATGAGTTTGAGGGAGTTTGGTGGTTAATTTTGCAACTGACTCCCTCGCTGGATTTCTTTTGTTTTTAGGCTCTCCGTATTTTCCGATAACATAACTAAATCCTTAATGTAATTATTACATGCAATCTGTAGATAGATTTTCGAATATTCTATTTTCTATTGGAAGTGGGCTTGAAAATATACAGCATAAAAATGGAATCTTTGGTATGTTTTTGTTTATACTTTAGTAACAGATTATTTTAAAATGTTTCAGTTTTTTTATTTTTTTAATTAAATGAGAAATTTTCATTTTCTAGAACTCCAACTTTGGGTTCTGGTTGGGAAGGGGAGTTTTGGGATTAATTTTTTTTC
>BQKN01065104.1:0-12183 GCA_022839385.1 Asparagus kiusianus
TCATCGAGCTGTATAACGGGACCTATAGGCAATTTTATACGCCTACAGATACCCCCTCCAAAGTATTTCAGTCTCGTTCTTTTATAGAAGAGTCTGGAATACTTTGGATGTGATTGTCCCAACCTTCAGTCGGTGTAGCGGGACTTTGGAATGGCTTCTGTTCTGGAATCCTTCAATTCCTTCAGGTCATTCAGTGCTTTGTAGAACGCCTGTGAGGATTCCGGTGCTGCATTTATTGTCTGACCGTTGTTGGAATTTTGAACTTGAAACCGATTCTTGATTTCTTGACTTTTAGCTCGAGTTGGTTGCTTCAACATAGAACTGATCATCGGTTGACGGCGTCGTCCGGCGTTTGAGCTTCATTGCGACGCGTTGCCCGGCGTCATGTTATTGAGCTCAATTCGGGCTCATTCTGACTCAGTCTGGTCCAATTTGGCTTGGTCTGGTCCAGCCCGGTCTGGTCTGGTTCAACCAGATCTGGTTCAAGGCTATAAAAGAGGGATTTTTCTCTTTTTTTTTCTTTTCTTCCTCCTCTCTAGGGCCGGCCGAAAATCTCCCCTCCCCTCTTGATTTTTTCTTCCGTCGAGCATCCGTTCTTCGCCAAAATTTGATCTTTGTCTTAGATCTAGTCTTCCTTTGGATCTTTGACTGAGAAACCTCCCCAAAAATTCCATCTTTAGAATTTCTTTTAGGCCCCTCGAGCGCGTGCTGAGAGTTTCCAAAAAGGTCTCATCTTCGTTGGATCTCGAGCCTTTCTTCAGGTAAATCTTCCACAATTATGATCTTTTTCATGCTCAATTTTAATTTAGGCATTTGTAGGATCATATGTGAGGGTTGAGAATATGATTTGACGCCTCGAGTTAATCTTTCAGGGGGGGTTGATCTAATAATAAAAAAAGTGATCTCTTTTTTTTTTCTAGATCTGACCTCTTCTAATTTATTTTGCAGCTTGTCATGTCGCGTGCTTCGAGAGGTCGTTCCCCTGCTATGTCGGCTGATGGCGCGCCTCCCTCCTATGCTGGTGAGCTATTTTTGGCAGCATTTGGAAATTTACAAATTAGCCCTTTTTCTCTTAAAAATTTGTAAATTGATCCTTTTTACCCCACGTTGTTCTCCTTGGCGAGGCAATCGGGAAGAGCCTTGATTCTCGTTGGTGAGGATCGACGCTTTTGGCATATTTGGGAATTTTTTAAATTAACCCCTCTTTTCTTGAAAATTTGCAAATTGATCCATTTTACCCCACGTTGTTCTCCTTGGCGAGGCAATCGGGAAGAGCCTTGATTCTCGTTGGTGAGGATCGACGCTTCAAAGATATGTTTTGCTTGGTCAAAACCATATCTCAAAATTAAAGGGGGCGATTTGACGCTACATTGCGCTTTATAAGGCAGGGATATGTTGTTGACATACCCTGTGTTGTAATTGCACAATGTGGCCAAATCGTCTCACCCTTTATAAGGCAATGACTCTATCTTAACTATTTGTAAGATGAGTTCAATTTCCTTTTATAATCGGGACTAACAAACACTTAATTGCTTGTTTTCAGCGGTGAATGGACGTCGTGGTGACATTTTATCTTCAGTTTCCGCCAGGCAGGCTACCAATCCACTTCCTCGGTTGGATATCCGTGACAGGAAGATGGTGAGTCCCGAAATCATCCTAATATCCGATGATGAAGAAGAAGAGGATCCTATTGCCGCGATTGTGTCTGACCAAGAGTCTGTCTTCACGGCTTCCGAACCTATACAGAGCATCCTCCAAAAAGTAGAGAAGGTTGTGCAACAAACAGTCACCGACATTTGTTCTGGACAGGGAAGATCTTATGATTTGCTCCTTTTCATAACAGACAGTCTTGACGACATTCAGCGTGTAGGTGGCATCCGACTAGCTGGACGATGCGAGATAAGGCTGATTTGCTTAGAGGAACTCATATATCACTTGGAAGATTTAGTAAACTTCGACTCATATGACGAGGCCACGCCACTTATGATTGATGCTCAGACTCGGAGGGTGCGTGAGCGTAAGGCCAGAGAGAGACGTATCTCAGAGCAAGAAGTAATCGTCGCGAACTTGTGTGAACGGCAACGTCGTCTGCAGACTAAGATGGATGCTTATAACAGTATTGCTGATAGGACTGGGGTTAGGACCGCCCAAGGGGAGAGGACTCTAAAAGATTTTGAGCGTGAGAGCAATAGGGTTCAAGATGTTTACGGAAGAGAGTTGGAGATTCTTCAAACATTGCGCCGAGAAGATGTAACTGCCAACACTGTCGCCATTCTTGCGTATGCCAAGCTACAGAAGGAAGAAGAGGAGAGGATTCGGGCGGAAGTCGCCAAGGAACTTGCCGACGTCAAGGCTAAAATTGCTTCCTTCAGTTTGTCAGATCTGATTTGAGACATTTTCTTGTATCTCAGCTTGGTTTGGTTTCATTAATAAAACAAAGTCTTTTCATTAGCGTACCCTTCTTTTCATCATTATGCTTCTCTGTTGATTGTGAATCCGACGATCATAATACTTACAGGATTTTTGGCAAACCCTCAGCCTTCAACGGGTTTGATGAGCCTTTACCGACTACCGTTTGAGTCGGGCTAGCATGCGAGTTGTTTAAATCCGTTCGCATGTAACGTTGTGCTCAGAGATTAAATTCTCTGAGACTTCGTGCTATGATGTCGAATACATAGACTTCGCCATTGTTACGGGAATAGGCTACCCGACGACACGTGTTAGGTGTCGGCTTTAGGATTCTTGGCTAACCCCCAGCCTTCAACGGATTTGATTAGCCTTTACCGACTACCGTTTGAGTCGGGCTAGCATGCGGATTGTCTAAATCCGTTCCGCACATGACGTTAAGCTAAAAGAGTTAACTCTTTTAGTGCTACGATATTGAATACGTAGACTTTGTCTTTCTCCTGTGAAAAGACTAAACAGCAACGTGTATGAGACGTTGACTTAGGATTTTTGGCAAATCCTCAGCCTTCAACGGATTTGACGTGCTCTTACCGATTACCGTTTGAATCGGGCTTACATGCGGATTGTTTAAATCCGTTCCGCATGTGACGTTGCGCTAAAGGAATGAACTCCCTTAGACTTTGTGCTACAACTTTGAATATGTAGACTTTGCCATTGTTATGGGAATAGGCTACCCAGCAACGTGTATTAAACGTTGGCTTATCCCTACTTAGGCTTTGGGACAAAGGACCCCAGAGTCAGGCTCTGGTATCTTTTTCTACGGATAAAGACCAAACCGGCGACGCGTGTTAGGCGTCGACATATCCCTTCTTAGGATTCAGGATAAAATTCCCCATGCGTGTGAGGCATGGATTTCGGTGTTATTAATAACAACCTGCCACAACGTTGAATATGCAGACAGGTGTTCTTTTTAACGGTTAAGAACTAGCCGGCCGCGCGTGTTAGGTGCGGACTTATCCTTACTTAGGTTTCAGGATAAAATACCCCAGAATCGAACTCTGGTGTCTTTTTCAATCGGAAAAAGACTAAACCGGCAGCGCGTGTTAGGCACAGACTTATCCCTGCTTAGGTTTCGGGATAAAATACCTAGGATGAATCCTAAATTGGTAAACTTTGGAAAAGGAGTTGGTGTGGGGAAGGAAGAATTTTATATTCTATTCCCCGAACAAGGAAGGAAGAATTTTATATTCTATTCCTTGATTCTGGAAAGGAAGAATTTTATATTCTATTTCCAGTGCAAGAAGGAAACTAGAAGTGGGATCTCCACTCCGAGAATCTGGAAGATACTGACAAACTTTCCTTTTATAGGATTGGTTATCAGATCGAAAGATGAGTTCTTCGTTTATCGAAGAGAAATTTCAACTTCAGTTACAACCATAAAAAGGTTGAACCCAAGAGAAATGGAGTTCTTTCGTTCATCGAAAGGGGACTCCAAACTGAGAGTGAACCTTTTTGGTGGACTCACTGTCAATTGAAATTGATCAGCGAGGGATTTTGGTGGTAAAAATAAAATTGGGTTATCCTCTAGAATATTAAGTGTAATATTCTTCAAGGAACTTCCCGATAAATGAGTTGTCCTGAACGTACTAGGGATAGTACTTTTTTCAAAAACTTCCCATTTATTGGCATTAATTGCCTGTTACCCTCTAAAGAAATTAAGCGATAAGCGCCGTTCGAATAGACTGTGTCTATTACAAACGGTCCTTCCCACTTAGGTTCAAATTTACCTTTTTTCTTAGAGGTGAGAATTATTGGTCAGCGAGCAGCGAGGACTAGATCTCCTTCCTTGAAGCTTCTTTGGCGAACCCTTTTGTCAAAAGCCCTGGATATCCTAGCCTGGTAGAACTCGATGTGTTGTTGAGCTTCCAAGCGCTTTTCGTCCAGCCTTTCGAGTTCCTCAAGACGTTTTTGATGATGTTCTTCGGTCGTCATCTCCGTTGCGAGAGCGATCCGAAGGGAGGGGATTTGAATCTCCAACGGTAGCACAGCTTCACATCCGTACACCAGAGAATATGGAGTAGCTCCCGTAGGTGTGCGTATGGTAGTACGATAAGCCCAGAGCGCTTCGCCGAGTTTATCATCCCAATATCGTTTATTGGTCTTCACGAGTTTTGATAAGATCTTGATGATCGTCTTGTTGAAAGCCTCAGCTAATCCGTTAGCGGCAGGGTAATAAGGTGTTGACGAAACATCTTGGATCTTGAACTTGTCACAGAACCGGATGAAGGCGTTGCTTATGAATTGCGGACCGTTGTCATGAATGATCCGCCTCGGCACGCCATGTCGGTATATGACGTGATGCTTGATGAAGTTGATGACGTTGTTCGTCTTTACTTCTTTAAGCGGAATGGCTTCAGCCCACTTTGAAAAGTAGTCGGTGATAGCGAGGATGAATCGATCACCTTTTACTGAAGGAGGAAAGATAGGACCGACAATGTCCATACCCCATGTCTCGAATGGCCAGGATGTGGTTGACGCGTGTAACCGCTCCGGGGGTTGGTGCATATAGTTTGCATGTACTTGACAAGCGTGACATTCTCGAGCGTACTCAATCGCGTCACGAACCATTGTTGGCCAGAAATATCCCATTCTTCTGATTCGATCATACAGCTTGGGACCAGGCTGATGCGCACCGCATTCTCCTTCATGTGCTTCCTTAAGAACTTCTTTTGCTTCTTCATTCGAAAGGCATCGGAGAAGCAAGTCATCGTACCCCCGGCGATACAGCGTACGGGTCTCGGTATTGTAAAAGAACCGTGGTGCTCTTCGGCGGATAGATTCTTTTTCTTTTACATCCTCTGGTAAAATGCCGTATTAGACGTAGTCAATAATGGGAAAGCGCCAATCTCGGGACTCGGACCCGATTTGGGTTGAGTTCACCTCTTTGGCGTTTACGTTTCTATCTTCCTCTTCTTCAATATCCATATCGTATATGGGTACGCAGAGTTGGTGTGATCTTACTGTGACTAGCAGTTCAGTTTCGGGCGGTTGCGCGAGTGATACTGCTAGTGCTGCCAGTGTATCTGCATAAGCGTTCTGAAGACGCGGGATGTATTCAATGTAAAATTCTTCAAAAGAATCTGCCACTCTGACGGCCTCTTGGTGGTATGGAATCAGGTCTGGGTTTCTGACTTCATACTCCCCACGAACTTGGTTGACAATTAGTTGAGAATCCCCAAAGGCTTCGAGATATTCGACCCCCAGCTCCTTGGCGAAACTGAGTCCTATGAGGAGTGCGTTATACTCGGCTACGTTGTTAGAGCATGGACTCGTCAGTGAATAAGCTCGAGGCATCACGTGCTTCCCTGGGGAAACTAGGACAACTCCAACTCCAGAAGTGACCTTAGGACATCCCGGGGTTACTGCTTTATTGACTGCTCTCGAGGCACCATCAAAATATAACTGCCATACTTGTTGGTGTGACGTGGTATTAACCTTGTGGGTTTCATCTGGCAAGTCATCGTATACTTCAACCGTATCTGTTGTCGGGCTTGCCGCCAAAAGATCACAAATCGCTTGTCCTTTGACCGACTTCTGCTGTTTGAAGTGTAGATCATACTGGGACAAGAGAAGGGCCCACTTTGCTAACCGCCAATTCATCGAACCTGGTTGAGTCATGAATACCCGTACCGGATTAACATTAGCGATGACGTAAATCGTCTGGCCAACTAAGTAATGTCGCATCTTCTGTACCGCAAACACCAATGCGAGACATTCTTTCTCGATCATCGGGTATCGAGACTCGGCGCCTATCAAGGTCCGACTTAGATAATAGACTGCCTGTTCGTGACCATTATCATCGTCTTGTGCTAATAAAGCACTTATCGAATGGTTCATCGCCTTGATATAAATCAAGAACGGTTTACCTGATTTTGGTGCAACAAGAACAGGTGGATTCATCAGATATGCCTTGATATCTTCGAATGCCTTCTGGCAAGCATCGTCCCAAATAAACGATACGCCTTTCTTGTTTAGCTTCGAAAATGGTTGGCACTTCCCGGAAAGATTTGAAATGAATCTCCGGATATACGCCAAACGCCCTTGCAATCCTCTGAGTTCCCTTAGATTCTTCGGGGGTTGCAATTCATTTATCGCCTTTACCTTGTCTGGGTCGATGTGTATACCCTTAGTGGTGACGACAAATCCAAGGAATTTTCCGCTGGACATTCCGAGGAAGGATTTCGTGGGATTCATCTTCAATTGATGACTCCGCATGAGATCAAACATTGTTCTCAAGTCCTTGATGTGATCTTCTTTGCTGCGGCTTTTCACCACCAAATCATCAACGTAGCATTCAACTGTTTTCCTGAGGTGTTTCTGGAAAATCTTAGTCATTGCTCGTTGGTACGTGGCACCTGCATTCTTTAGACCAAACGGCATCACCGTGTAGCAGAAGATACCGAGGGGCGTTCTGAATGCCGTATGCTTTTCGTCATCCGGGTGCATCTTGATTTGATTATACCCCAAAAAGCCGTCCATGAAGGACATTCTTTCGAATCCACATGTATTGTCAATAATGACATCTGTGATTGGGAGGGGAAAATCATCTTTTGGACATGCTTCGTTCAGATTCCTGAAGTCGATGCAAATCCTGATCTTGCCATTCTTCTTCATGACTGGAACGATATTGGCTAACCAGTCTGGATGTTGTTCTTCCCGGATAAATCCTGAGTCGATCAACTTTTTAACTTCAGCCTCGATGGCTTCCATGATCTGCGGACGAAACCGTCTTTGCTGTTGCTTGATAGGTTTGGCATCCGGATTGATGTCGAGGCGGTGCATTGCCACATTGGGGTCGAGCCCTGGCATGTCTTCGTAGTTCCAGGCGAAGACGTCGATATACTCTCTGATCAAGGCAATTAATTCCTCCTTCTCATTTGATGGAAGACTACCGCTGATAAATATGGGCTTTGGATTGGCTTCATCACCCATATTGATTTGGACTACCTCGTCTTCGGTGGGTGGCTCTCTCTGTTCGAACCTATCACCATATTGCATGTTCAGGTGATGAACCCATGGGTCCTCCCACGTTTGCATTTGATCGTCGTCCTCTATTGCAGATGGATCAGCCGTAGTCATGTTCGACATTAAGGTCTTGAACATTTCTCCCAAACTTGTGTCGGAATCTTCAGCTAAAGAATCTGGCAAATACCCATCCTTAGCCTTGTTAGCAATTTGATCGATGATCTGCCAGCCACATTCGTCATCTGACGAAACGTAGCCTAAGCCCCTCTTGTGACGATAATAGCCCTCCGGTTTACCCTTTGGTACATATGCCACTTTGACTGGGACACGGGAACCTCGATCGAAGTATAGACCTTCTCCGAGTGTGAAATCATATCCTTGTCTTTCCATGAGCTTGCGCGCTTCTGGACTGTACTTAGATAAATGTAAACCAGATTTGTCACCATCTTCATCCTCTCTTAGGAAATGATCTGGCACCGGAAGACTTTCTCCTTTACCGAAGATCACTTCTTTTTGTCCCCCTATTTTGGCGGGAATAATCTGAGTTGTTCCGAAAGAGTGTTGGAGACGCTTCTTCGTTACATACGACGATCGGAGCGGCATACATAATTCGGGATTATCGTACAATCCCTTTATCACATCATCAAAAGACAAGGAGTACTCTAAACCATTATTTATTTCAGGTTCGGCAAGTTGCCAGTTACAACCGCCATCTGACGACTGTTCGTCGTCGAGATTGATTACAAAGGGTACAATGTCATTAAAAACAAAACCACCATTGTAATCGAATCCGGCTTCGGAATCAGCTTCTTCTCCGCTGTCCGTGCCTTGGATCGATGGTTCCGTGTCGGATTCATTACCATAAAGGAGAGAATCTGTAAAATAATTCTCATACCCTTTGAATGGTTGTTTATCCGCGACCACCGTCCTAACTCTTCCATCAGTGTCGACATATTTCAAACACTGATGTAGAGTGGAGGAAACTATAACATTACTATGGATCCAAGGCCGACCCAATAGTAAGTTATAGGATGTCTCAGCATCAATCACGTAGCACGTGACCTCCGTCTTTAAATCGCCCATTTGGCACTTTATCCGGATTTTACCCAAAGGTCTTGACCCGCTGGTGTTGAATCCGTATATGACTGTGCCTGTAGACGCTAACTTGCTGACTGGAATGCCAAGGCTGTGCATCAGTCGAAGTGGCATAATACTCACAGCGGAACCCGGATCTACTTGGATTCGGTTAACTTCGCTGGAGCCAATGTACCCGACGAAGTACAGGGGCCGATCATGATTTGAGTTCTTCGTCTGCATGTCCTCTTTGGTAAAGGTAATGCAGGGAATGTTCTTGGCTGCCACATTACATTGTTGGGCTGACGATTCTAGTTCCTCGGGTGCTGGTTTGACTCGAGTAAGGAACACCTCTGAATCGGCCAGGGCTTCTTGCAAGGCTTCTCTAGTTTCCTTAGATAGCCGCAGCAATTCATAAAGTGTTATCCTTGCTGGAATGTTGGCCAGCTGAGCCATGATGTCGAAGACACGTGGATTTTTCGAACTTCCCGGTTTATCTCCTCCAATCGGACGACTGAAGCGAGACTGCTTCGGGTTCTGAACCTCTTGGGATCCTTTGTCTTTCTGTTTATCTGCCGGCTGTCGTCGAACATCTTCAGCCGGTTTGGGAATTGGGATCACCCCTATCTCTGTGAGAGTCTTGGCTGGCCCCTGTTTTGTCACCCCTAGCTTAGCTGCTTGTTCATTATGTGACGGATAGTTGAAGTGGTATTGGTTCCCGCTTCTGGTGGTGAAGACTTCTTGTTCATCTTCAGAAAGTGGGAAAGCCGAGATTCCTTCGTCATCTTTTCCTGGGATGGCGGAAACTCCGTAGCAAGACTTTCCTTTCCCTTTAGATTTCTTTGTGGATGACGATCCGGCCCATTGTTCATCTTCAATCAGGTCGGGGTGAACCCAAAGGATTTCGCCGTTCGGGGCCGTGTGTGGCACTAGTCCCTTTTGGCGCTGTCCGTGCGGGTCGTCATTCACCGTCTTCATCCCGACTTTGGTGACGCGCTTCGGCTCAAACCAAGCTATAGGCACTGATCCAAAGCTGATTGACACCGCATTTGCTCCCACATTCTTGGCCGGTTTCGGAGTTATGACTCCTACATCGATCAACGCCTGGATCTTGTCCTTGAGGTGATAGCAGGACTTCGTAGGGTGGTGGACCGCTCTGTGATACGCGCAGTACCTCGGGTCTGTCACTTTAGTGGCCCCTTCATGATCCACAATCGCCGGCAGCTGGATCTTGTTGTTCTCCAACAGATATTTGAAGATGCCGGGAACTTCGTCATCTTTGAAGGAGTAGACTTTGGGAAACCTCGGCTCCGAAGACTTTTGCTTCTGAGACCGCTGCTGCCAATGTGGCTGCGATTGCTGTGGAGCTCGTTGCTGCTGCTGCTGCTGTTGCTGAGGTTGCAATTGAAAGGTTTGGTTAGCATCAACAGCATTAACCTGAGCTTTACCTTTTCCCTTCTGATTGAAGTTCTGCTTCGGAGGATTTGTAGCCGGTTGGCCTCTCTCCGCCTTCTTCCTCCTGAGGAACCGCTCAGCTTGCTCGCCTCGGACCTTCAAGTCCTTCCATGTCTTGGATGGAGCTGTGCCCATTGCTTCCAAAACATCCAGTGAGAGGTTGTTGTGACAGGTCTAGAGAATGAACTCCTCGCTGATCGGGTCCCGGCAATTCATCGCCTTATTCCAAAACCTTTTGACGAAGACTTCGACCAATTCTTCGTCCTTCTGCTTCTCATCGAGCAACGATCCGATAGAGATCTCGGTATCATCGTCGAAGAAATTTGCAAGGAATTTGGTCTCCATGTCGTCCCAGCTGTTTATGCTTCCTGGCTTGAGGCGACGATACCAATCGAAGGCAGCTCCGCGAAGAGTGCCAACGAATGACCGTACCATCAGAGGCTCATTACCTGAGATGACTCCCAAGTGCGATTTGAAATAAATCAAATGCTGAGTTGGTGAACCCATCCCATTAAACGGCGTGAAGTTGATTAGACTAAACTTTGCCGGATATGGGATTGATTCCCACTCTCTTGGGTAAGGACAGGGAATGCCCGTCTTTTTAGTCTCTTGAGCAGAAATCAATGTATTGATTTTGCTTTCGAGGTTCTTAATTTTCAGGCTTTCACCTGCGTCTTCGCTAGCATTATCGTTACCACCCCCTGGATTAATGGGAGGGTTATTGACGTTGCGAGCTTCATTTGTACCCTCATCTTCCAGGTTGTTCTGGTTCTGACGACTTGGTTCACCTTGTTGGTGCCTCAATGCTTGGATCTGTTGGTCGTGCATCTCTCTCATGTTCTGCATGGCCATCTGCATTTCGAACCGAAAGGTCTCCTGTTGTTTGGCCATGGCATCTTCAAGCATCTTGGCCACCTGCTCCGCGCTTATCATGAACGACTCGCGGGGCTGTCCTTCGCTGGACACGGTGTTGTCAGATGCAACTGCTGAGCCGGCATCTGATTCTTCATCTCCCGAAGGTACTCTTGTTCGGACTCTACCATACGTCGCACGGATGATAGCTCCGGATTGAAGACGAGTTACACGTCGGGTTATTTCTGGAATCGTCTCGGGGTTATCCTGAGCCGATGTTCCTGTACTGGTCATATTTGCGGTGACCCTTGAATGCTCACCGTCTTCGACCATCTTCCTTCTTCGTTGGAAGCGCCTATGTTTTGGTTTTGGCGTTCCATTACTGAGTCTTTCGAACACAGATACTCTTTCGGGGACTGTCTTAACACAGTTGCATTCCGACAGTACCGCCCGAATGAGCTTCGAGCAAGGACATTGTGTTTCGAGCCTTCGAGGGCTCCTCTTTCTGGATTTGCTCGTACCCGCAACACGATAGTACAGCTCGTCCGTTTGAAAGTCGGAGCAACCTATCGTGTGTGGGCACGATTTCTCAGGTATAATGTCATTATCTTCGGACGACAACATTTCCTTCTGAGGATTAATTGCCTTTTTTGGGCTCTCAAGAGTTATACGCCTCAAAACGCGTCTTCGTGGACGTGAGTCTTCAGCGGAATCTTGCACTTCTATGCGCAAAGTTGTGCGCTTGGGTGCCGTGGTTTTCTCCAAGTATTGAGGGTTACGGCGACCCCCAGCGTGTTGCATTGTTTGGGGTTTCTTCATTGGCCCCAAGCGTTCTTGAATTGGAGTTTTACCTCGTTCCTTCGAAAGTGGACCGAGGCGCTCCAAAACTGATCTTTTCTTCTGGGATGGTCCTGTAGGATCTCCCAGGGCAGTTGCGGCAATTACCGACGATTTTGGTTGATTCGCCGGAAGTTGGACTTTCGGAGGCTGCAACTTTTGCTCCTTGGTCTGAATCGCCGCTTCAGACTTTGGCCTCCAAACCTTGCGAGTTGGTGGCGGCTTCTTGACCACCTCCTTCTGCAGCTTCCGACGGGCTTCTTCAGCTTTGGCCCGTGCTTGCGCCGATAACGCGCGGCGTTTGCGGATGCGCTCCTCCAAAGTCGAGCGATTCCGTTTGACACGGACCCACTCCATAGTTGATGGTTTAGAGGAACCACCCTGCATTTGCAGTTGAGGCTGTTTGCCTCGTTTGTTCTTCAGATCCGCATGATAACGGACCCCGTCAACGGACTCCATGGCCTTGGCGAATTGCTTCGCGAGGCGTTGACGCTGCCTCTGGCGGGCTCTCTTGGAGAGAGTCACCACGCCTTC
>BQKN01065108.1:0-17626 GCA_022839385.1 Asparagus kiusianus
AAAAAAAATCACTGAACTTGAGCATTATTAGCTGCAATTTTTTCATCAACATCACATGGAATGACCTCATAAAGTCCATCGTGACCGGAGAAACAAACAAAAAAGCATCCAATTCAACGTACACGACAAATGCATATGAAGAAAGCAAACAGCTATTTCGGAGTACTAACCAAATGATAAAAGTTAAGAAAAGAAAAAACAAAAAAAGGGGGGGGGGAAAAAAATTTACGCAGAGGTCTCATGATTCTTGGATTATATAGATGATCTAGCTCAACTAATACCAGCACCATCAAAAGATTGATGTGAATATTTAATCGGTTTCTGCTGCTGTGCTAAAGAGAATTAATGTTAAATATCACATGTCACATAAAGGTTTCACATTTAGTATCGAGTACCAACCGCACAAGATCTAGTTTTCCTTTCTATGACGTGCAACCAAATAATTTTATTCCTGAGATAAAAAGGGAGAATAATATATGTGCATATATGATAATATGAGAATAGAATCAATCCATTAATTAATACTATACTCCGAGGGCTCTAGTAGTTAATAATTAATAGTGTCTTTTTCTATCATCCCATCTCAAAGACTTAATTCACTCTCTTCGCTTTTTGGAAATCTTTATTTTTTCTCAATTCTTGTAAACCATTAATTTGTTATCTCCCTTTCCACAAAATCTTAATATTATCTTTCCCTATTTCCCAAAGGTCCTAATATATACACCACAAAATTAGTATTAAATCACATGCATCGCACGGCTGACAACTATCTAATTTTGTCACCAAAAAATAAGTTGAGTATGGGTGGGTGTTGCTCGCCATAAAGTTGTCTCCATCACTATCATAATCTTTAGTAGGTGGCAGCAGCTAGCTAGTAAAATCCAAATTGTATGAAATAATTTTTCAAGCTCCGTAAAGAACGGAATTTTAGTAGGGACTTCTTTTTTAATATTAGAATTAGGATAGACTCATTCGCAACCAATTTGATATTTCCGTTGTGCGTCTAGAATGTGTGCACCTAAAATGGGTAATTTTACGATCGAATTTAGAACATTATATGGGACTATGGGAGTGATGATTATCCCTTCATTAATCGAACTTTTAACGAACGAAAAAGAATAATACAAATACTCGTAAATTAAAAACCACATTGAATGGAAAGTAATGTAGTGAAGCTTACAAGTTATACCAAGCCCAACATCGCTATCAACCACACACAAACACAAAAATTGGTGAACAAACATGTGGATCATGACTGAGTAGGAAAATACAAATAAATTTTGTTTCGACAAAAATAAGTTATGGATATATCGTGTAAAAAAGATAATAATCCTTATTTTAAGAAGTAATACATCATTTTAGCATGAACTCAAGCATTAAAGAGATAATACTTTATCAAAAAAATTAAGGATAGACAATTTACTAAAATACTACCACAAATTCAAATCATTAATAAGATACAGATGATAACATCGGTTTAAAATATAGATCTAATATTTTATTGCTTCTAAAATATTCCATAGATAATGTGTTTTTTAAAGAAAATAAATAAAACTTCTACCTATGAGAATTTCTTTCTCGGCATTAATATTTGTTACAGTATGTTAAAACATGTGTTTGTCGTTTTAAAGAAAATGAGAATATGATTGTTTTTCATTAATAAGTAGTTTAATAACGAACTCTATTAGTTCTTAAATTAGTCCAATTTTTTTTGGAATAAAGGTAATATGTAGCATTGAAGATCCTAAAGCTTTATTGATTCCTCAGTGGGAAGTCCAGAGTTAAAAGACTACTATAAGCTCTTTGTTCTAAGAACCAAAAATAACATAAAGCAGGAAAGAAAAAATTACATGGGATTGGACATTTTTAAATGAACAAAAAAAAAATCTACTTGCGATGGGACATTTTTAAATGAACAAAAAATTATTTATGCACAACAAAAGAATATATGTAACAATTGATAGACGGTCAAATTACACAAGCTCTCTCTTGAACTAATACTTAGTACATATAATATAAATCTGATACTTGAGCCAAATATGAGCTTAAGAAGTAAACACACATCGGTTGAACACATAATCAGATCAAAATAGCCCAAATGCAAGTCATAACGAATCTCATTTTCAAGACCAAGTCAACGCAAGGCTTCAAGCGAAGTTCGTCTAGAATGAGCTTCATGCAAATAGCCCCTGCGGACCACATCCCACGTTATGGTGAAGCTTGCTAGAGCGAACTTCGCATATGACTGTCATTGGTGAACTTCGCCTAGAGCCGTTAAGCATGCTACTTTATAAGACAATGGTTCAGCTCATTATCTCTAAGTTAACGGTTACTAAGCCACATTTAATGACAACTAATTCTCTTTTTTAGTCTATAAGAGAAGGGAATAGTTCTCATTTTTTAGCATTATCAAGGATATAGATAGAAGATCAGAATTTGGCTAACTTCGACATTTCTTTGTCAAAGAAGGACGACTTCGACAATCTTCTAGATCAATAATTGCTTGTACCGTCAGTGGAGCATAAGGACGACCCTCAGAAAATAACCTGATCCTCTATAAAATTTCTTATTTCTTATATTGTCTAAATTTATAATCCTCTTTTATTTATAAATTTAAAGATCATAAACACTATTATTTTCCCCTACTTTTCTAAAACTAAGAGAAAAATGGTACATAGGAAAATTTAATCAATCAGATGTTACTCATGCTTTGTTATATATAATGAGGATCCCCTAGTTTGGTACCGTCATATAAATAAAGTTCATAAAGTTTTTCAGTTGCTTAACTTGACTCCTATTTCGGATAATTAGAGGTTCAAATGTAGAAAATATGAACTTAAAAAAAAAAACTGTTAAGGAAACAAATGGACATTTAATTTGAAACGAAACTAATGCATTAATCTTCTAATACAAATAATAAGTCAATTTGTTTGAAAATTTCATCTCTTATGCCCCATCTCCTAAAATCTCCAATTGAAAATTCTATCAATCGATTCCATTTACCCTTTGCAGTCGCTCCACTCTCTCTGCCTAAGAAAATAAATAACTGAATTGTTCCCTTTACTATTTATAGTCCATGCAGGAAACTTCGTGGCAGCTTCCCGCGTGACTCAGTTATGGAGGAAAAAACCGAGCGAGAAAAATAAAATAAAAAAACCAATCAAACCAAAAATCAAGAAACATAAATCTAAAACGGGTGAGAGAAACGAAAGAGCGAGGAAAAAAACGAGTGAGGAGAAACGCGGAGGAGTTCTCAAAGAAAGCACAGAGGACTACAAAAAGGTTTGAGTTTCTCTCTCCTCTTTCTCTCTCTAGAACCCTAAACGGCCTGCTGACGCTAGGGTTTGTTCGCCAGAATTTTAATTTGCGTCGTCATCTCTCCTGCGATTGAATGGAACAGCCGCCGGGGAAGTGGAAGTACGACGAGGAGTGCGCGGGAATCGCCGGCAGCGGCGGCGAAGGGGACGATGGCGAGATCTGCACTGCGGGGGAGGAGGACGATACGTTTGATATACCTCCCAAGAACGCGCCCGTTGAGAGCCTCAGGCGGTGGAGGGTGAGTTGTAGTCGATTAATTGGGTTATTTTTTATAGTTTTTTTAATTTGAGTTAGGACTGAACTTTAGGTTTAAGTGCATTCTGTTGTGATGTCGAATTTTGGTGGATTTTAGTGCGCCCTAGGGTTTGTTTGAACTTGATTGTTGAAGGAATGCAGTACATTGTGAATAGGTTGAGGATTTATCTGTTACAGTTACAATGCATTGTTGTTGAGCAATCCAGAGGAATGGGGATTCATCAATCCAATGTGGAAAGCACAGTTCTCTACTCCAATCGTCATTATTTAACACAATTTAGGACTCCTCCACTCGAAAATTAAGACACAAGGTCCTTTGAAGCCTCAAGCTTGATTTTCTCCACTCCCCCCCCCTATGTCATTGGCATCCTCTTTTGGAGAACAAAACCTGTCAGGTCCTGATGTTGCATAAGAGGGAGATACGAAAGTATAGCCAATTTTTTTTTAGGAATGATGGCTGTAAATGAAGCTAGCACAACATGGTTTTGAGCCTTGTTAATTTTGCAAACATTGTAAAATAAGAGGAAGATAGTTCATATTGATCAATTACTAGAGAAGCCTGAGAACCTATCTATAGTTACAGTAAGGTACAAATTCTATGAATCTGAACATAACTAATCAGATCTCAAAATAGTTTGATAACAAAATCAGATATTGATAATAACGAATACCAACTTGAGCTTCCAACTCGTATCTTCTAAACAATCTCTAGCACTCACCCGCAAGCTCCAACGTAGATATTGCCGAAGCCGAGCTTGCTGATGAATGTATGGAAAAGCTTTGGAGATAATGTTGATCAAACATGAGACACGAACGTCGAGACCAATAAGACTTCGTGCGAGAAAAGAAGCCTGATGAGACTACACACGAAAATAATTTTGATGAGGTTGCACGTGAGAAGAGGTGAATACAGCCACGTGCAAGAATAAAGTGACCATGGAAATACGTGTGAGAAAATGAGATCAGCGAGGTGGTGCAAGAAGAGAGCCTACAGGACCGCGTGTGAGAAGAGGAGGCCGATGACTAGATTTTGTCTTCTCAAGGACGACGACTAGGTGGAGCTTATGGCAGTGAGTTTGGTGGATGGTGACCACGAATAGATTCTCACAATGGAGAGCAGCCGTCAAGAAGGAAAGTGTGAGAAATCGGGGGCTTGATGACGTTGACGTAGCCACCGAGGGGAATGCACGCTGATAGCACTTGGGATGACCCCATTGGCAGCCCTGAGGATTAGAGTTTAAGAGATATTATAGACCTTCAAAACCTGCTCTGATACCATGCAAAATAAGAGAGAGATAGTTCTTATTGATCAGTTATTGGAGAAGCTCGAGAAGCTATTTATAGTTGCAATAAGGTATAGATTCAATGAATCTGAATATAACTAATCAGATCTCAATATTTTCTGATAAGAAATCAGACAATAACAAATAACAACTTGAACTTCCAAATCATATCTTCTAAACAATCTTTAAAGAACATTTAAAAGCCACTCAATGTGCTTATCACTATGCAATGCCAAGCAAGCACCACCTTAACATTATGAAAATCTGAGCATGAGCTACATATGGTGGTGAGTGAAGAGTGAGATAGTAGACTATTGGAAGAACCTTTTGGATTTTATAAGCATGATCCTTAATGTCCAATGACTTGTTTCTACAAAGGGACAGAGCACAGCATAGGAATCCCAAGACAGAATAGAGTATACCATGACCCAGGATGGAATGATGAAATCTTACGAATGAATATAAGCCAGAATTTGAAAATTGAGTTTGGTCTAAAGTGACAGGGTTTGTGAAGTCACGGGAACATTATAGGATCTGTCCAACGTGTAGAAAAGAGCAATTTTGATTGTCTGCGAGCAAGTGAGGACCTGCACAGACAATATAGCCTTTGGTGTTGTAGATGGTGGTCGAAGTAAATAATATTCATGTGTATCTTATAAACTTAGTGAATTCACCTGCAACTTCTAATAGCCAACGCATGAATAGGGGTAACCAGTCTGTTTCTTTGCGTCTTAAACAATTCTTAATAATCCCTTATTCCATTTTGACATCTTGAGTAAGACTGATGTGAGTTATAGGAGGAGGAGACCATTTTAGAAGAAATTGATGAGTGATATGCATGTCAAGCCCCTACAAAAAAATAAAATATCAACAATAATGAAAAAGAATGAAATGCTGACTTTTCTTTTTTAATGAAAACTAGAAGGGACCCTATCAGGAGGAAGTCAGTTGAAGATTGAGCACATCAAGAAAATTAATTATATCGTCAACCTTTGTGGGCCTCTTCCCTTACCTTCCAATTTGCCCAGCTCCTGAATCCCTACTAAATACTAGGGTTAGAGGTTAGAAGGTTATCCTCCTTCAACAAGGGTGTAGGGATTACGCTAGTATAAGGTAAGGAGAAGTTACTACTTGGTGTAGGCATATAGAAGGAAAATCTTATGATCCCTTGTAATGAGAGAACCCAAGAGCTTGCTTTAAATCCGGATGTGTAGTCAAGTGAAGATTAATTTATGGGGTACTCCTTAGGTCTACAGAATAGTCCAGACCTACTTGTGATCATGGCCATGGCTATCGATATTGTCACAGACTCATAATTATATTTGTTATAGTTTGTATGAAAAAACAGCAATATCAAAACTGTGTTTTTATCTTGCCATCATCACTCATCAGACCAAAATTTATTCTTCTATACTAAAATATTTCCTTTTCTAATTTTAGGCTTAAGCCAAATATTAATTCCAATTATTGTTTACTTTGCCTTCTGACAGCAAGCAGCACTTGTGCTCAATGCTTCTCGCCGATTTAGATATACACTGGACTTAAAAAGGGAGGAAGAAAAAGAGACACTGAGGAGGAAGATTCGAGCACATGCTCAAGTTATTCGGGTACTATTTTCTATGGTTTGGTGTAATTTATATAAGTTTTTCTTTGAACTCCTATTGTTGTTCTTAGTTCTAATTTTTTCCAGGCAGCACTGCTTTTCAAGGAGGCAGGGGAAAATGGGGAAAGAGATAAACCTGGTACTTTTGGACTTTCTTTCTGACTAGTTGTGTCAACTCTGCCACAAATTCATGAAACTTTGTCAACCATGCCTTTGATCTTATAAGTTAGGGTTTCAGTTGAGACTTTGCTTAAATATTGTCTCATGAATGAGTTCCTTATTAAACATCTTAATGTCTTTCCTAATCATCTTCTTGACATCTCATCTTCTTGATCTAGATATGTTTAATTAATTTGCTCTGTGACGTCATGAATTTGAATTGCATGGACTATTTTATTTATAGTTGTAACCATGATTTTGACACCAGTTCAAAGTGTTCGACATGCTGATGGCTAAATAGATACATCAACAGTCTTTTCACAAAGCCTTCATAATTTAAAGTTGTGCTTGTAGCTGACCTATCTGATTAGAAAGTACGCAGATGATTCGGTTTATGTGATTTGGGGTAGTCGTTGGATTTTGTTTCAGTTTCTTCATACTTTATTCCTATGATCTTTAGAGATGGTTAGGATTGTCGTCTGGCATGGACACAGGGTGACGGACATGGTAGTGCCCACTATGCAAACACAAGTGCACAACTGTATAAGCATATATATTTTGTGAACACTGTATATGGAACTCATAGAGTATATGTCTTGGGCTGTTGTTAATATATAGTGACACCCAACTTTAGTAAAATGATCTAAAAAACAACTTCCATCAAAATTGGGTATAACAAATTCCATCTTAAACATTTTATGCGAGTACAATTTACTTACCTGTGAGTGTTGGAAAATAGATTTGTTGTGTCCTGGAGTGGGGTTGGAAGGGGGGGGGGGGGGTGCCTATCTCCATCAGGGAAAGTTTTCTTCATATAATTGCTTATCGTGCTCATCGATTTTCAATTTTATTTTGTTTTTCTGTCTTAGATGTAGGTATAATTCTGGCTTGTTTAGTCAACAAAAAAGTAAGGTTTTTATTGCTCGCATCAATACGTGACTATGGTTGGTCTTGCTTTTGCTTATATTGTTGTTGGCTTTACATTTTCTCTTGAAGCCAGTGTTATCAGGACACTTGATTTTACAGATTTTGTCCTGTCAAATTTTCTCAAAACATGACAAGTCACTAGGAGAGTCTTGTGACTTATACATGACAAAACATACGCACATCCGTGTATCATTTGCTCGGATGCGTTTTTTTTTCAAAAGAAAAGAGAATTAGAAAATTTGTTGTATGTAGGTGCCCATAAATGAATGATAGAAATGAGAAATTTCAGTAGCTGCTGTCTTTTTTTAACTTCCAAAACTCCTAAGTCATCCAGACTCATATCGTGTTTCTTTTCTGTGCAATGATATTTGTACAAAGTGTTAATAAGAGCCTATTGCATCGTTGAATATGGGATTATAGTTGTCTGTGGGCGTGCGTGTGACAACTAGTGGTAAAAAAGTGAACTCAATATGAGATTGATAATGTGTACCAGTGTGCCAACTACATGTGTTCCCATTCTATAAACGTGTCCCTTTATTCTACTCTTTAAGACCTTCTGTATTCAGTACTTGTACTTGTGTCCTGTGTGCATGTGGCACTGCTTGGAGCTGTCTGAGCTTTGTATATTTTCTTCAATAAATGCATCTTCCACTTGTAACAGGTCTTATTGGAAGAACATCTGCTGGTCCTACTGATGATTTTCCAGTTGGGGTTGAACATCTCACAACACTAACAAGAGATCATGATTTTACTTCTTTACAAGAATATGGAGGGGTAAGTATTTTAATTTATATACTTCAGTCTTCATTATATGTTATTGACAGTTGTCATGTTGTAGGTCAAAGGGCTTGCAAACTTTTTGAAGACAGACACTGATAGGGGAATTAGTGGAGATGACGCAGACCTATTAAATAGGAAAGAAGCATTTGGAGCAAACACATATCCTCAGAATAAAGGAAGATCATTTTTGGTATCATTTGTCCTTACAGTCAGTTTATATTCAACCATGCTTTTGCTATGTTGTCAATTTATACATTTTTTTATGCTTTAGGTTTTCTTATGGGAAGCTTGCCAAGATCTAACCCTTGTCATCCTAATTGGTGCTGCTATTATATCTTTGATATTGGGCATAAAGACTGAGGTGAATTTTACCCTATGATGTTTTTCTAGTCTCAGTCTTTTGCTTGCTTGTTTATTTCCCAGATAGTATTCACAGTGACACTAGTCCTAGTTCTGTAGGTTATGTTTCTGTGGATCTTCTGTCTTTATGTTGTGTTATTGTATTGTAATTATTAGTTTACATACATGCTCTGCTATAGTTTATGCCTTTATGTTGCATGTTGAAAAGGTTGTCTGAACATCAGTTTTTATGCATACACATTAAACTTACTCTCTCTCGTTTTTCATAATACTCCATTTTGTCTTGTTAGGGTTTGAAAGAGGGATGGTATGATGGTGGGAGCATTGCTTTTGCTGTTTTTATTGTGATCACAGTTACAGGTAATGTTTGTAAGATGCGCCTTTTGATATATATAGTACTCATTTTCATTAGCTTTTCTCTTCTGCAAATATTATATTTCCCCCGACTGAATTCATGTTGCACACCTTTTCTTCTTTTGTTTGTAATGAGAATAAGATATTACTTTTTAACTATGATTAATAGAGATAGTCATGACTCATGAAGGTCTGTATTACTCTGATACAAAGATGTGGCATCAGACATGGCAGTTGCCCAAAATCCAGCAATGAGAAGTGAGAACACAACTGAAATTGTATATTTCTTATGAACAAATTGTATATTTCTTTTGAACGAATCTATATGTAACTCACAAGGGGTATTGTTCATATAAAACAACAGCTAATTTGTAGTATAATCCCAGTAGACACGGTCGTGATGGTCTGTTTTGGACCTGTCTATTTTGGTTGGTGCAGACATGCTTTGTACCACAGATTTTTATTTGATAGTAATTATGACCACCTGGGAACATTTTCCTTGGCTTGCAGAAGCTTCTCCAGAAACTTCATCTAGTTTTTTTTTTCTTGGGATCACTTTACTCACCAGAGTTCTTATATATCCTAAAACATTGTACTTTTTTAGCTGGTGTTATGTTGGTAAATTAATAACCTCGATTATTCATTACAGTTACCATTAGTGATTTAACTTTTTGTAATGATACTATTTAAGTCTCCTTGTTTTCCAGGGAATTGTATGCTATTTGGCTCTTGTTATTTCTGTTCTTCCTCAGAATTAAATATAAGGGCAAATATCACAATCCCCAAACTTTGGGGCATTTGACACAAATCCCCCTTGAACTTTGTTCACTAAATATCCAAAATTTTCCCAGAAACCCCCCAAATCACAATAAAGCTTTCATAAGCATCCAAAACTATGCAAACACCGCTCCTCCCGGCGCGCGCGGGAAAAGTGGAGCACCAGAGAAAATACAGAAAGGACAAAATCTGGCAGATAATAAGTTCCTCCAATTGCAAGAGACACTTTTTTTTAGTTTGATTTATTTTTTATGGCTGAAAAACATATATAGATATGTTTTACTTGAAATAATCCATGGATCACTTGTGCAATTCACTTCTTGTCTGTAGAAACAATGTAGAGTAGGGCTTCAGTGACTTTTGGAATGATTTGCTAATACAACTTCAAAGTGAAAGTTTGATGCGAAGACCATCCAAACTTTATGGTAACTCTTGAGCGTCAAAATAAACATTTGTCTCATTACTTTTCATGTTTAGGCATTTATTCACACCCTCCTACAGTATCAAAAAAGAAGAAAGCTTATGTTATGCCTTAATTAAGACAATACACTCAACATTTATAGGGTTATTTTTTTGGGAAGTGATCTAGAGATGATAAACTGACATGAAGGCAGGCTTAGAAAGCGTTCTTTGGTTTTGAAAATTGTTAAATCACTTTTAACAAAGGATTAGCCATGTCCTCTTACTGGCTCATCTTATGTGATTGTACCAAACCTAAGCATTCTTGTTTAGCTGCAAATTTGAAATGCTTTCTTCTTGTTTTCAAGTTTCACTTTGGAACTACATGAATAACAGTCATCAGTGCATTCAGTTTAGTAGTAGTAATACTAGTAGGTATATCTCTTTTCTTTTCTTTTCTTTTCTTATATTTTTCCTGTGAGAACAACTAGATATATCTCTTTTGTGTTGCGTCTACTGACCTTAGTTTTGATGGGTCTATTTTCGACATGGAATGGTATTTTCCTTTCTTCTTCATCAAACGTGAATGCATAATATTGTCAATATGGGTTTGTTATACATCTGTGACTTTCACTCACTCTGCTTCTTGTTTTTCCCCTATTTGTACCTATTTCTTTAGCTGTCAGTGATTATAAACAATCACTTCAATTTCAAAACCTGAATGAGGAGAAGCGTAATATAAAAGTGGAGGTTTGTGCTACCATATTTAAGATTTATTTCAATAAATTGGATAGCTTTATTTTGATCTGTGTAACTTTTTTGTAGTTGTTAAAAGGGGTGACGTCTGATATTTCAGGTGGTCAGAGGTGGTAAAAGGATACAAGTTTCTATATTTGATATTGTAGTTGGTGATGTTGTTCCTCTAAAAATTGGCGATCAGGTACGAGAACAGAAAAGTCTTATTTAATTAAACCTTTTATATTTCTTCTAGGAATGACAAGTTAATAATCTAGTTGTTTTACTGTGTCATCAGGTTCCTGCTGATGGCATTTTAATTTCAGGCCATTCCATTTCTGTTGATGAATCCAGCATGACTGGAGAAAGCAAGCATGTGAGATTTGTTTTCTTATGAAAATCCTTTTGTCAATTAGTTCTAAGATGCAAATAAATTACTAATTTATGATTTTCTTTTTTCAGGTTCACAAGGATGAAAAGGCACCATTTTTTATATCTGGATGCAAGTTAGTTGACGGTTACGGTATCATGTTGGTAAGTTGTTCGAATCATTGAACCAGATTGCTATGAGACGAACCAGATTGCTATAAGACTAACTGCTAGTAGATGAATGCTTCTGGCATAATACACAATAATTTAGATTGAAACTTCTATCATTCTCTGAATGTTGAACAGGGATTTGCTGAAAACCTTATCCAATTTGTATTGTTACATATTCAAAGTTTTATATGATACTTCTGGGCCTGTACTGGGGCATAGACATTGTCCGCTAGTCCAGGCCCTGGATGAGACTTAAGGCAAGAAGCTTCTAGTACAATCTGTACAAATGCAACTTTCATAGTTCATATAAGAACTGTAGATTGTAGATGGCTTTCTCAAGTAATGTACCGCCTGCTGCTGTTGAATTTATGCTGATTGCAGGTTGATTATAATTGTAAAACAAGTTTCTTGCTTCCTGCGGAAAGGCCTTTAATAGCATTTCAAGAATGGTATACTTACGAGAAATGTCCAATAGGCAAAACTCAAGATCCTATTCATTTTAATGCACATTTGCTCATGAAGATAATCATTAAAAATCTTCAAATAATTGTATCTATCCAGAGACCAGCAACGCAGCGAAGGACTGTTTTTTCCTTATTGTTATCAATTTAATAACAATTCACAAAAGATATGTATTCATGTTTATCTATAAATGGAGTCTACCTCACCATCTTCTTTTTCAAGGCTAATTCCATCAACATAAAATATCAAAATTTTCTTGAAAAAAACTTGTAGGTGTCGTAACATCATATTGATATTTATTTATTTGCATGAACAGTTCATTGCGAGACAAGAGTTACCTTCACGAAGTGTTTCCAAAATGGCAAAATCCCACCCATAGTCCATTCTTTGATCTTAAGAGTAATCTCTACCATCTTAATGAAAATAATACAAAATTTCACACAATACTACCATGTTCATGACTTATGAGTAAAGAAATCATTTATTTATTTGCTTAAGAACATCCATGCATGAAGTATACAACTCAAAACAATAGAACATTATGAACATATTAACTTGTTAAACTTTTTGAAGACAACTCCTATTAATTAAACATTTGAAATATCTTCATCTATCTCTTTCATTTCTTCCTATAATTTTCTCTAATTTGTAACTATCATTTTGAAGCAAGAAATAGGGGGGGGGGAGAGAGAGAAAGAGAGAGGGGGGGGGGAGGGAGGGAGGGGGCGAGGGAGGGCGAGGGCGAGGGCGAGAGAGAGAGAGAGAGAGAGGGGGGGGGGGGGGGAGAGAGAGAGAGAGAGAGAGAGAGAAGAGGAAAGCTTCCCTCTTTCTCATTATTTCATTATATATATTCAAATGCGTTTAGGGTTCGGCTTACCTTTTATCTTTCCAATTTCTATGTTTTTTACAAACTGAACAAGCATGGAAGGAGGTAATATGTAGGAGAGAACCAAGGCTTACATAGGCTTTTTCACCATCCATTATTTGCCTCCTTTGACTAATGTTAGCCCTTTATAACCAAACATGGTTAGTATCTAATGAGATTAAGGCTAATGGTCAGGACACACCTCCACCCTTATGCAGCTATGCCACCATGAGCCAGCCATCTGGTCGCGCTCAAGTCTAAGTCTAACTATAAGATTAGTCTAATAATGACTAATTAACTTATTACTGATGGAAAAATTCTTCCAAAAATAACAAATACATGATAGAAATCCATATAACTGTTAAAAAAATTTGTTACAATTATTTATGTGACTTAGAAATCATCATACTCAAATAATATAGTAGGAAAGAATTTTTGGGGTATCACACCTGGGTCCTGATCCCCAAGCATTATGTGATGCCTAATTGAGGTTGTAAGAGATGGACAAACTGTTATGTTTAACAGTGCACCCAGGGCTATCATTTAAGAGGTCACTATGTTGTATGCCAGTTTGAAATGAGGATGGAATAGCAGTGTATCTTTGTGCTGACTTTTGAGTATTTAGAAGCCCTAAAAAAAATAAGAGTCTGGAATTAGTTTGAATGAAAAAAAAAGGTAGGCTCCGAAATGGAACTACATTGGATGAAGTTCAAATGAGGACTTGATAAAAATTGACCACTAAGCTATCAAAACTTAGATAGCTTCTTTGATCTGTGATCTATTAGACAAAAGGAGATAGTGCTTGTTATAATTACAAGTTAGGGGAACATATGCCAATAGTTGTGAGGTGATTTATTGATACATTTGTGTGATGTGTTTTCTTTCTACTAGTAAAAGTATAATCTTACTTAATGTTGCTCATCTTTCATGCTTTTTGTTTTATTAGTCTTTAAACTAGACGCTTTATCTTTAAACAAATTTTTGCGCAGGTTACTGCTGTTGGAGTTAACACCGAGTGGGGTTTATTAATGGCCAACCTATCAGAGGACAATGGCGGAGAAACTCCCTTACAGGTATTAGATTTTCTCACATCACTTATATGGCTTATGTTTTCTCCCTTCCCAGCTTTGAAATTGATGTTTCATGCTTAATAGGTTCGCCTGAATGGAGTTGCCACTTTAATTGGCACAGTAGGGCTCACAGTTGCTGCTGTTGTTCTTCTTGTTCTCTATGTCAGGTGGAGTGCGTGAACTTGAACGTTATTACGCATTCTCTTGCTTACATCTATTAAAATATCCTTTATTGCATGTATAGGTACTTTACTGGGAATACAACAAATCCTGATGGAAGTGTTCAATTTAAAAAGGGAGTGACAAGTTTAAAGGCTGCATTAAATGGAGCTGTTAAGATGTTGACAATTGCAGTATGTATTTACATTTGAGATAGCAAATTTGTGCTTTCTTTGATATAGCTTATGCTTTATTAACTGTTGCTAGGTGACCATTGTGGTTGTTGCTGTTCCGGAAGGGCTTCCATTAGCTGTAACCTTGACGTAATGATGCATCACATCTTAAAGATTTCTAATGTTTAGCTTTGCTTATTTATAATTTAAGATTTCTAGAAGTTTAAATCTGCTTATTCTTTTTCATAACTTTATTTATTTTCATTGTAGACTTGCATACTCAATGCGAAAGATGATGCAAGACAAAGCTCTGGCATGTATCTTTGATTAATACTTGAGTTTTGTTAGTCACAAAATCTAATATGTTTATTTTAATGATAGGTGCTAAATCAGTCTATTTACATGACAGGTGCGAAGGCTCTCTTCCTGTGAAACAATGGGCTCAGCAACAACAATCTGCAGTGATAAGACAGGAACTCTCACTATGAATCACGTAATAGAATTTGTAACATTTCAGATGCAACTTTACTAATCTTTTGTATTCTAAAATTTGTGACCCACGTTTTATTGTTCAGCTATCTTTAAGATATATGATTCTATTGACCTTTGTAGCTAACAAGTTTGATTTTCCATGTTTCGATGCTGTTGTGTATTTCGGACACATTGACCTGTTTTCTAATGCTAAATATCTGATTTTTATAGATGTCGGTTGTGTCCGCTTATGTTGGTGGAATGAAGATAGATCGTCCAGAACAGTTGTCTCCTGCTGCATCATCTCTATTAGTTGAAGGCATTGCACACAATACTACTGGGGACATCTTTGAGCCTCAGGTTAGGTTTCCGTCCACCGGAATTGATTAATTGTCATTATTGGCTATGCTTTTTGTGCACTTCATTGTCTAGTTGTCATTTGTACTCATGTTATTGTCCCTTTTGGTTTACCAAATACTCATAAGTTTTTTTAAGCGATAACGGCTAAACTAGTATGAAGAGTTGTGTTTTTGTTTTCTTTTTCAGTTGCTTTTTATCCCAATGTTTTCATTTATTTTCAAGTAGATGATTATTGCTTAATATGGGAGGCATCTCTTCTGTCAATAGGATGGTGGAGCTATCGAGGTAACTGGCTCACCTACTGAAAAGGCTATTCTCTCTTGGGGGGTGAAGGTACGAGAGTTATGTTTTTTTTTTGGGTTGATTAATTGATCCCCTTTTCTGACTGCTGACCAAAGAATTGGTGCCATTTCATAGATGGGAATGAAATTTACTGATGTCAGATCAAAAGCTTCTGTGCTTTCTCTCATCCCCTTCAACTCTGACAAAAAGCGCGGTGGTGTTGCAATACAATCGGTAATAACATCTTATACACCTTTCAAATGCACTTGCTCCAATATTTTAGTCTTACAATTTCTTCTCATGACCATTTTCATATCTTCAACTATCTTAATGTCTAGCTCATATGCTATGATGTAGATACACTGTTATAAATAACGGTAAATAGCGCCGCTATTGTGACGCTAATAGCGTTAGTGGTCCCTTTATGCTATGCTATCACCCAATAGCGGTGATATATTACGGAATATGCGCTTTTCGCTCACAAAAACAGGCCCATAGCGTGCCATATCGGTGAATAGCTCACGTTTGTGGGCAAAATCCGCTTTTTGTCCGTTATTTAAAAGCGGTTTGAGGTTTATTTTTTTAAAATTAAACTCGACCCGTAACCACCGCATCCCAACGCCTCCTGCGTTATCAAGTGTATTCCCATCGCCTCCCACAGCCTCCGACACCTCCCTCAGCACTTCCTGTCACCTCCTCTGGCCATGAGCTCTTCCCACTGCAGTCCTCTCATTGCTCAGCTCATCTTCTCGAAGAGGACAACGCTTTGACTACTCCTCCAGTCGTCTTCGGTATTATGTGACGGTTACATGTCTATTTTATGTTTAGGATCTCGATAGATCATCAAATATGTAGTTTTAGATTTTTTAGATTTTTCTTTAATTTTTCTTATTTTTTTGAATGTTTATACATATCTAAATTTGACCGCTATTTGACTTTGCATTTTTTACTGTTATTTTGCCACAATAGCCCTAAATAGCCTTAGCAACACCTTACCGTTATGCGACGCTATCCGCTATCGATAACCTTGTATAGCTATTTAACAGATATCCTTGCCATACTATTCTCTAATGAATTGATGTAAGTGGAACAACCTGTCTTACTTTTAGACGATCATGATTAATCGGTAGAATGGTGGTTGAAGCTAGATGCATGATGGATCACACCTGATGATAATTGTGTAAGTTATATTCCATTTATTAGGAAAAATGTGTAAGACATTACATTCGTTGGGGAAATTTTTTTGGCAGACTAGAGAGGGTGAAGCTTTATCATTTTAAAAAGAATGTGATTATATGACGATTGAGTCATGAGATCATATCATAGAATATAAAACACATGGGTTTGACAAGATATCAATGTTGAAAGATATTTATGTTGGACTTGATAGATTCATCTTGCCATTTATGTCATCTCATTTCCTCTTCAAATTAATACGTATTGATTTTTTATTATCCCTTGGCTTATTAATTCGTCAATTCTGTATTTTAAATTTATTTACGCAAGAGGAGGGGCTATATGTTGTCTTATGTGGGGGAACATTCTTAGTTATCTTCTTTAATTTTGACTTCTTGCAGAGCTATTTCTACTTATACCGAGTGAAGCTCATCCACGGAGATAACAAATATAAAAGTGATATTACTGAATACAAATAACTTTTTTTCCTTGTTAAGTGTTATTCAGAAACCGTAAGGTTATATTTTATATTACCAGCAACAAATTCATTGTTCTTTTTAAGTTCTAATTGAATGTCGATTCAGCAGAAAAAGTTTACTGCACGTATAAGTGAAGCCACATTTAACTGCAATTATATGAGAAATTACGTAATCAATTTCAGGCAGAACTGAATTGTGAATACAGGTCAATATATTGACACGAATGGTACTCTTTGTTTTCTTTTCATATCAGACTGTATCACATTAATAAACATAGTCATAAAAACTTAAATAACCAAAAAGGTGGAAAAAAGGATCATGAATTCGAGTTGGAAATGGATCTTCAAATTCTTGACCACTTTATATAGAATTGTCAACTTTTGTCTCAACCCTGTGTATGTGCTGAATTTCTAGCCCAGGCATTTGCAATAGGTAGATGGACTTTAAATATAAATGTGACAATCACTTTACAAAGGAGGAAAATTTAAGCTTGTGCAGCTATAAATGGTGACTCATCAAGTCTTAATAGGTAAAATGTATATATACACACACACACACACACACACACACACACACACACAAAGGAGGACACAATTTAAGCTTGTGCAGCTATAAATGGTGACTCATCAAGTCTTAATA
>BQKN01065108.1:26523-62071 GCA_022839385.1 Asparagus kiusianus
ATGAATGAACTTAATGGCTCCTTCCTTTTTGTCTCAGTGACATGGTTCTGTGTATATTTCACTATGTAGTCCTTGTGCAAATTCAGTGCGCTTATCACTTAGCAGTCTCTGAGCAAACTTGATGTTTCACTTTCTAAAAAGTTTTGTTTGCAAACTGTCAGGGAACCTCTCGTTACCAATATCATGTGGAGAAATTTATTTGTACAGGTACATCTAGCTTCTATTTTTTTGTGCGAGCGCCCTCTACGCTTCTACTTTCCCAGATATATATAGTATGTTTCTTTGGCACTGTTTTTCATTGAATAGCTGTGATTGAGCAATTGCAGGCTCTTTTTCAAGTGGCTGTGCTCCTTAGTCTCGATTTCTGTGGCAAAAGTGTGCTACATTTGAATCGTGAAACTGCAGAGCATGCAGAGAAAGTGAAAAACACTTTCATTTTTAATACTTTCGTCTTCTGTCAGGTAAATTTGATGGTTCCTTCCTCAATCTGAATCTGATTAAATGAAACAACCTTAACAACTCTACAGAAACTTTCCTTTTGTGTACGGAGCATTCTGGCATACAGTTATATACATATATGTATTACTTGTGCATAAACATTCATACAGTTATATACATATATGTATATATAAAGGAGAGGATGGGTATGAGGTGACAGCTTGTTTTGCTAAATGAGCTACCAAGAGATATGCTAGTGGTGAGGTCCAACTTCCTACTCACTTCCAATGGTAAATCTCACCATCCTTCTGTCTCTTGTTAGCTCGTTTAACAAAATACGCTGCCAACTCATAATCAGTAATCTCACACACACAAGGACGTGTGTATATTATTTATATTGATAGATAGAGAGATGAGCAAGGCTACATGTGCTCCAGATGACACTTTTTCATTCAGAGTATTCTCATGGGCATGTGATGTCTTTTTTAACTTTTAATTATCATTAGGATCTGACTTACTTGTTTAATAGGTATTCAATGAGTTTAATGCTCGGAAACCAGATGAAATGAATGTTTTTAAAGGAATCACAAGAAACCACCTTTTCATGGGGATAATTGGAATCACTATTCTGCTTCAGGTGAAAACAAGTTTAGTTTGTTCAACCTGGGTAAATATCTTAGCCATTGGTTCTAACCAATTGCGATGCCTCTCCTGTACTAGGTATTGATTATTGAGTTTCTTGGGAAGTTTACTTCAACAGTCAGGCTTAACTGGAAATTGTGGCTAGTTTCCCTTGCCATTGGTTTTGTAAGGTAAGTTTTTGCTTGTTACCTTACCAACAACTTGACAAGGTTTACAACTGCATATATTATATTATAGATCTTTGCTCTTGGGAGAACCTTGACAAGGTTGACAACCGCATATTATAGTACTCAATGATTTTTGTTTGTATGAATAACCTTTTGGTGTAGTCTTCAACAAAACTAGTACTGTTGAGGTTCCTCATGGTCCTGACAGCAGTATCACAAGCTGCAAATAGGATAGGTACTGAGGATTAACTGTATTTTTGTATTTTAATCTGTTTTTGTTTACTTATTTCAGCTGGCCTCTAGCTGTTATTGGGAAGCTCATTCCTGTGCCTCAGACTCAATTTAAGGACTATTTCCGGTTCTGTTCTTGCCTTCGATGCAAAGGTTTTGATAATTATCTTGTTTATCATTGCAGAATTTACATATGTTAGATTTATGCAATATACTTGAAAAGGCAAGGTAGCTTACATGTTCATATTCATGGTGCAGCTAAAAGGAACCATGTGTAGGAAGACTACGGGAGTTGACGACGTATATAAGTTCTAACCAAAGGAAACTCTGCTAACCATTACAAGTGTATCATAACCTTGTCTATATGGTGATCCCCCCCCCCCCCCCCACCCCCACCCCACCCCACCCCACCCACCCACCTTCTTCTTCTTATTTGTAAGTGGAGAAGAATCGTACATTTTATACATGCACGTTAATGCAAACTTTTCGTTTATCCAATGATCAATTCATATACGCTTCTTAGACTTCATACCTTTCTTTAAAGCAAGATTGTAATTAATCGTCTTTATTTAGTTTAAAGTGGAATATACCATGCATGCTCTTGAAGGGTACGCAGTTAATCATTAACATTCTCCTTTCGTAGTTCTTTTTATCTGTCCATGGATGAATATGATATACTGTGTTTTTGTCGTGTACGCTACCTGAGGAAGAACCAGTAAAGGCAAACTTTAAACAAAGATTGTCAAATCAACACTTTCAGTTATTGTATAGTTCAAGATTTAAACAATCATACGCTTGTGAGAGCAGCAGTCTGAGCTAAACATTTACGTCAAAACTCAAAACCTCAGTAGAATAACATTCATAGATTATTCATTCTATTGATAATAATCATAACATAAACTCGTATAAACATTCGCTCTCAAAAGAATCAGTCTGAACTCCAAATGCCACTAAGAACTCTGATACAAATCCACACGCTCAGAGAGATGGGGGAATTAAAAGCAAAATGAGTTAAAATACAGAATCAAACTACAGGTCAAAATAACAGCAGCAGTAATTGAATCTTCCAATTTATTCCAATATATATATTTCAGCGTAGGCCTGCGCAGCTTTGTTAGATAACACGTTATTATCCAAATCCTACTCAAATTGGATACATTAGTTTTTTGAAATGGATTGGAAATTTGGTAAGCTTCTGACACGCCATCTAAAAGAATCATTTTCTTATTGTTTCCTATACCTACGTTTAAGTCAGCATAAATTACGGGGAAGTGCTTTCTCCAAATGTAAGAACACATCAACTAATCCATTTCCATGCTTTCCCAGCGAACCACATATACCCTACCTTGAAATAAGAAAAAGGGGGAAAGTGGGTGAAAATGCACAATTTTTATCAACTTCCATCAAAATATATCATTTTCCTATAACTTCGGCTTTCTATTTTCAGTTTAACCAAACTATCGCTTCTCATGAAAACCAGTTTCCACTCTGGAATTTAAAGCCGAAACCAACATGTAAAACTTTTTTTTAGAAACACTCGGAAATCATTGGAAATGCATTTGTAATGGGGAAATTGGTTTCTTACAATTTGAGAAAACAACCACACGCGCACATAGAAGCAAAACGTATTGACTGCAAACATAAAAAATTTTACACCACACATACAAACGGTTGAGGAAAAGGAAAAATGTTTAGAAATTTTAATACTCAAACAGTAACTACTCATTTATCATTCATGTGACTTGATGATCACTTTAGATTGGCATGCAAGAGACAATGGAAATGGTGCATGGCCTTCTCAACAGAGGGTGCATATCTCCCGAAAATGTAAGCTGGGGATTCTAAGCCTCGTTGAACACCTTCACATAACGCAATGTCTTCTATCTGCAACAGAGTGCACATTGATGTTAAGTCACTAAGAAATAATAAAGAAAGAAAATTTTACTAGGTTTATTCACCTGGACTCTTTCACTCTCCTCTAAACTCCTCCCAATGAACACCTTCTCGTCCTGGAGAGGTTGAACACTATTATAATTAGCTTAGTTTAACAGCATAACCCTCATTGATAAATCAAAGAAACACATGAAAAATTATCTGTATCTTAGGATACTAAGTAACAATTAGCAACATTCAAGAGGCTTAACTATATAGAGAGAAGCAATAATTAGTAGTTTCCACTAAGATTGAACAATCTACAAGCAAGGCTAGGCTTATGGGAGCTATTGGCTTGGTTAGAGAAAGAAAATAGTGCAACCACCAGTTACCAGTAGAGAAGAATCAAGAAAGTAGTCAAATATCACTCGGCATTTTGTTGCACTCAGGGGAAGTACCAGATTAGTATCCATCCAAGGGCCATATCTGTGTATAAACAAAAGATATAAGAACTACCATCTAGCATATAATCTGATGATGGGTAACTGTTTGAGCAGTAGCATACCTGTTGATCATAAAATTCGGATAAATGAAAGCATAGAGTGCTTTTGATCCAAGTCTGTCAAAGTCATCTCGCTCTGTGGAATCACTTTCACACCATTGAATACTAACCTTCTCAAAAATCTATGAAAGAAGTCAGGTACAGGATGATACTATATGCCATGAAAATGTGCTACCAATAAGACTTAAATATGCACACAATGACTGGAAAGGCCACTAACAAAATTTGTCTCATGGGTTAAACATTTCCTAGACAGAAAATAACGGAGTAAAATTCCTGATGAGATAAAGAAAATTTCGAAGGGAGATAAGAGGAAGCAAGGCTACAAAATATACAATAAAAGGAAGACAAAAAATTGCAAGCACGGTCAAAGATGCACTATTTTAAGCTAAACCACAATAGATCGTCAATGCTCAACACTTATCTAACATTTGCAGCAGCTAACAGAAATTAATGCTGAAATCAGGAACACCACTGTCATTTCACTTGATCTTTCACATATGTGTGGTACTATATTATAATTGGCGAAATTACGATTAGAGTTTTAGTGACAATACATCAGTAGTGTAAGAGTCAAGCTTAAGACCAGATGCAAGACCTCCATGGGCATATGGGACATGATAACCACCATCTAAATAGTTATCACAGAAGACCTGCATGACATCAAGAGACGAAAGGGCATTACATGAATCATGATAGCAAAGGAACAAGTTACATGTCTTCAATAATCTGTGCTCTGGAATGGAGACAAACCAGAAAAGAAAAATATTGGCATTGTGTGAAATCGAACCTTCCAATTACAATCAATAGTGTATTCACGCCTGCAGACATGCTTCAGTGAAGAATCAATTCCATTGGTACTCAATATTTCTGAGGCACTCCCCAACCATGTGCTTTCCACTGTCTCTTTAGCTGCATTTTGTTGAGGGAGGATCTCCTCATCTATATTAATCAATACAAAAGGTCCCCAAGTAGCAACATTCAAGGGTACAAGGCCAAAGTCCTGTATTCCATGGTAGAACAAAAATGATGAAAATACCTATATACTTGGAATCAAACAAAGAAATAAGGACGATAAGGATGTTAAGTGTATAATTGCATTTTACTCCTTTATTGAAGTTTTTAATTCCTGTGATTCGGGTAGCCTTAAGCAGTTCTCCGTCTAAGCCATAAGTCCACCCCTAAGAAACAAGGAGCCAAATTCAAGGGAGATAAACTCATAAAACATACGAACATTAGAAAAAATATTAAATAAATTTGCATGAAAACTATAGTAATATTTTTCTTCAGAAATGAATGTGGAATATCGGTCATCATCTTCACAATTTCATAAGGAATTCTGAACATAAAGCTCCAGGTAGCTAGATATATATGTTATGAAAGCAGCTGAACTGTCTAAAGTATTAAATAAGTAAATAACATCCAAGAAAGGATTGCTGATATAAAACAGGATAGGGTGACTACAAACATGAATATGTTGAATTTTCTAAATGTGTTCTTTAGACTCTACCATTCAACTTTGTAGAAACTCACATGATAAGGGCATTGAAAGCAAGATTTTTGCCCGCTTCCACGGACAAGGAGAGAGGCATGATGGCGACAAACATTGTGGAAAGCACGGAGTTCTCCATGTATATCCTGACAGATCACAAACTCTACATTTCCCAATCTGTTGTTTCATTAATTAGTTTTGTGAGGATTAAAAGGAACTTATATTATATGCAATCCAAGCAGCAAAGAGAAATTCATACATTTCAAGCTCTTTTTCATTCAATTTATCTTGGACTGTGTAGTGTTAATTTAAGATGAATCTTGTTGATGCATTTAATCTAGGAACAATTGTGTGCCTAGGTCCCAAAAATTAAAAATTCGCGTGATAAAGCCCTTGCACCCTTGGGCCATGTGCAAAAGCCCTAAAAATTCAAATTAAATGTGCTTCAACCCTTCCACATCAGTAGTATACATCTCGTATACTGTATTTTCCCCCAAATCCTAAATTTTCCCCTCCTTTCATTCTCCACCACCAAAAGAGCCCCATCTCCACATTCTCTTTCCCCACAAAACCTCATCGCCACCCCAATCCGATTCCACCACCTCCACTACTACGTCGCCAGTGATCCCACCATTGGTCCCACCCAAGGTTTTAAATATCGGATATCGGGGAAATATCGGATGGCCAAAATTCATATCGGATTGCGGATATCGGGGAAATATAGGGGATATGTGGTAAATATCGGAATGCCATAATGAATGTTTACATATATAGTATAATGCATTAAAATGTAATCTTAACATATGTAATAAAATTTAAGCATACAAAATATGAATAATATATGTTTAGGATCACTAATCAACCTTCTAAAACAAACAAAAGTACAAAGCAACGTTGCAACATTCGATCTGCTTTTTTTACGGCAAAATGTCATTTGATATAATGGGGAAATCTTGATATCTCGCCAAAAAATTCCAAACACGGTATATTATTTTGCAATAAGCTATATAAAAAGATATATTGGTCTACATATTGGCTAATATATCGGCCATATCAGGGATTTATCACTCAAAATACCCAAAAAGCGGTAAAGGATATTTAAAGACCATATCGGTTGCGGCAAGCCCTGTAAAAGGATATATCAGGGGATATATCGGGCCATATCGGGGATATTTAAAACAATGGTCCCACCGCCACTACTATTGCTCCTCCGTCCTCTCTCCTAAGCTTTCTCTCCCTCTTCCTCCTCTTC
Source organism: Asparagus kiusianus (assembly GCA_022839385.1). Classification (NCBI taxonomy): domain Eukaryota; kingdom Viridiplantae; phylum Streptophyta; class Magnoliopsida; order Asparagales; family Asparagaceae; genus Asparagus; species Asparagus kiusianus. Next base: position 33,180 of record BQKN01065108.1, read on the forward strand.
CCCTAGGCTCAACATCTCCCTTGCCCTCACCATCAAAATTCGAAACCGTGACTTCTCTCTCAATTGTAACTTGATTGTCATCTCGATTGGGTACAGAGGGAGGAGGCTAGGATTTGTGACATTGGATGGAGGATGGTTATATGTAAAATGCAGAAAGTTTAGGGGGGTTTGTGAAATGCCCACCTCTCTATTTCTCAACATGCAGTTCAAACTCCTCATATACGCATACCCCTCATATTCTTTCATGAACCCATATTTGATGAAAAGAAACCATGAAATACTCTCTCGATGTCTTCATTTCATTCTTCCATAGCAACTCATGCCCATAATCACGGAGCAGCAAAGAGAGCCAATCCACGCTATTTTTCTTTTTTTCGTTTTTATGATGACAAGGTTGTTTCTTTCTTATGGGATTTTATTTTCGAAATGGTTTTCTTGGGTTTTGTTGCTTTCGTATAAACTTTGTGTTGGATTTGATTCCAATTTTTTGGGTTTGGGATGTACCTTTTTCATGTACTTATTTGATGGGTTGGAATCATTAGGGAGGATGATTTTGATCTAAATATAGTTCAATTTCGGGGAGCAAATAAAAAAAGAGGAAATTTTGTCAGGTTTTTCATTTATTCAAGATTAAATGGAAAAGAGGAGGGATTCTGCTGCTGGCTCATGCCATCTCAGGTTGAATTGTAATTTGACTATAAACAGGGAAAAGAAACAATTTCTTGCTACTTAGCAGTTAAGTTTAAGAGTTAGGTGCTAAACATACGAATTACAAGTTACTTTTAACACACGTGTGTTAACTACATAGATGACATGTTAAATTTAACAAATAGATGTTAAATATACGAGTTAACAACGAATTTTAAAAGACATGTTAACGTTATCAATTAGTTGTTAAGTTTAATAGATATGTAAATAACTATATTACTTAGTTGTTAGATGCCTATTAACTGTGCATATAATTTATAAAATTAACAATGATACTCTAAATTAACAACCAATGGATAAACTTGATACTCAACGTTCAAAATTAACGTTCATTGTATCAACTTAATAATTATGCTATAACTTAATGAGTCAAGTTAACACCAGCTAGCTAAGATTCACAGCTAATCCTTCAAAGTTCACAATCAACTGATACAATCGCCTCTTTGTAACTTTCCAAACAACCATTCCCACTAAATTTCACCCAACCTCAACGTTTAAGAAATTGCAAATAACCCTTAAATTTTTTTACAAAAAACCCCTGAAAGTTCTAGAAATTGTAAATAACCCCTAAAAATTTAGAAAACAAACCCTTGAAGTTCCAAAAATTGCAAAAAACCCTTAAAATTACAAAAAAATGCAGATACCCCATTGTAAAGTTTGCAAACAACCCCTAAAAGTTCTAGAAATAGCAAAAAACTCCCAAAACATTTTGCAAATAGCCCCCAAAAAGTTTCAAAAATTGCAAAAAAGCCCTAAAATGTTGCAACAAGCCCCTCTAAAAGTTTCAGAAATTGAAAATAACCCCTAAAAATTGTGTAAATAGCCTCCTAAAAGTTCTAGAAATTGGAAAAATATTCCCAAAAAATGTAGAAATGGAAAATAACCCCCATGAAATTTTGTAGAAAACTCTATATACTTTTCCTAATATCCCCTTGAAAATTTTACAAATATCTCCTTGATATTTTGCAAACAGCCCCTGAAAATTTGGGGGCTAACTGCAAAAGTGACACGGGCCATTATGAGGGGTATCTTGGGGAGGAGCTTGAGATTTTTTTCCCCGTGCTAAGTTGGCCATGTATTTAGGGCTGAACCACAAAAGGTCATGCATTTGGGGCTTAGTCACATGGGGCAAGTACAAAGGGCTTAGTCACATGGGTTTTGAATTTTTGGGACCTTGACACAATTTGCCTTTAATCTGTCTATGGATTATCCAAACCTATACAAGCTTTTATCAGAGCATGTTACAAGCAAAATGTCTGTTTGAAATACAAAGGAAAAGTTGTAAATGTACTATAGCAGTTAAAAGACGCAGTAGAACATGAAAAAGAAATAAACACATTTAATGATTCATAATTGATATAGAAATACATGTCTTTCCGGTCTGCCTGTACATCTATTCCATGGACGAAGAATACATGTGGAAGATATGACAAAGAAATTAAGATAAACATGGGTACATGACTAAAGTTACTTGGATAAGCCTGGGAATCACAGATATGAAGAAGCTTATTATGATAGTGAAGTGACTTGTAATAGAAATTATCCTTTTTTTCCTGCTTCTTTGTGGAATAAGGGCTGGAATGTTGAAGATTTGGGAGTTAGCAATAGCTGTAATAATAGACTTGATCAGATGAATCCTATCAATAGTACTTTAAACTACAAAAGAACTTGAAATGAGGCAACTAAGAAGTACACGATACTGAAGGCATCCCCCAGCGACTAGAAGAAAATAAGTTTGTAGCTAACCTCAAATTTTTAGTAAAAACTTTATCGCTCTTGTCTTAAATTACTAAATGCATAAATCTACGCCATAATTAGAGAGTCATTCATCTAACATTGTCTTAAATTACATGGTCATTGCACTACTTTACTAAGAACATACAATTAAACAAGATATACATCATGGATGAAGGCAGAAACTACCTCCCGGTGAAATAATCATGACAATTCTTGATTTGCTCAGTGAAGCCTGAAAACAAAACACATTGCGCAATCGATTACTTTGCAGTGTAAACGCAAAATAGCAGTAAAAAAAGTAGGGGTTTATATTTACCAACTGCCTGCCATCCTCGAAAGAAGACGCGATCGAATTCTAGGGCGAGAAACGAGGGGTCAGTGTACCACGACGCCGGTGTAGTTACCGCTTCCTGAAGAGGGATCGTCGGATCGAAGGAACTCAGAAGTCTACGGCGGTGATCGGCGGCGGCGGAGGTCTCGACTCCCGCCTGAGGGAGAGGAGGTGGGGCCCGAGGATTGCATGCGATCCTCCAGCTGGACATTAGGCGAGGGGAGCTGGAGGCAGATGCAAAGGTTTTGGGGGTTGTTAGGGTTTTTGTTGTGGTGAGGTGAGCTAGGGTTTCGATGATCGCCATGAATTGGCGCAACTTGAGCTGGAGAGGCTTTAACAGAACAGAATGAAGAAGAAAGGGGACTCCAACATTTTTGCTTTTCTTTATAAGACAGCCGGCTGTTTGTTTGAGCACAAAATTTTGCCCAACATGGTGAAATAAAAAGTTCGTCACCTAAACTTTTGGAAATTAGTATATGGAAAATTTTTTTAAAACACTTTTTTTTTAATTTATTCAGCAGAAGCGATACATTGTAAAAAAAAATAAGCAAAACCAACCCTTTTCAGAGCGTTAAAAAACGATGTGAAAACGAAGTATAAGGGACTATTTATACTGTACACTTCGTTTTCTTGTCAAAACTTTCTGCTTAAAAGTCGGGACTGATAGTCCCGACTTTTAAGCAGAGACTTGTTGGCTTGAAAACAAAGTGCGCGGGGCTAGTAGTCCCGTGCATTTCGTAGACAGAAAACGAAATGAGCTTTTTCTTCTATATATCAAATTTAGTTTTAATGATAAGCAACAATTATATGAAATACTCTGTAGATGGAATGAGAGCTCTTCCCAACGTGTTGAAGATGGAGCTGAACCATCACAACCACAAACGCAACCGGATCACGAACTCGTCGAAGGTCGGGATGGAGGAGGACGAAGACAAAGGAGGAGGAGAAGAGTTCTTGGATGTATGTAAGCTAATCATTTTTGTTATATACATTACAAACATATTTTGGTATGTACATTACAAACCTATTTCGGGATGTGAGATGGTTTTTGGATTTGTAGCCGAGACTGTGGTGTGATTTGTTGGATTTGTAAGTGGTTTGTGGTGTGATTTGTTGGATTTGTAAATGGGTTTGTGGTGTGATTTGTTGGATTTGTAAATGATTTTGCGGTGTAATTTATGATATTTAGATTTGTAAATGAGTTTATGGTGTTATATGAGTTGCATTTGAGTTTATACAGGGAATTGACAGGAAACGCAGACATGAAGTACACTAAAAACGTGCACAGGATATGCACGGGACTAGTAGTCACGTGCATTTCGTTTTCTGTCTATGAAATGCACGTGACTACTAGTCTCACGCACTTTGTTTTCAAACCAACAAGTTTTGACAAGAAAATGAAGTGTACGGGACTAGTAGTCCCTTACATTTCGTTTTAACACTCCGACAGCAAAACCGATCCTTTTCATCTGAAAAGAGTCAATTTTGCTCATTTTTTTACAAAGGGTCGCTTTTGCTGAATAAATTTAAAAAAGGGTGTTTTTAAAAATTTGTCCTTAGTATATATAGTAATGGACACCACTTAATAACTCCCTAAAATATCAACCGTCAGTCCGAACAATTAGAAGGTTTTAATATGACTCACACAACACAGTCTTGTCACACAATCTTGAGTTTAATTCCTGCCTGTTTACCTGGGGCTGGGCTAAATGCCTGGGGCTGGGCTGAATTAAAGTGGGACCTATGCCCCCTCGATTTATGTCTTGGAGGAGGTCTGATCTCTCCCTAAAACATACGCAAGATTGCTGATTTGTTGCTTTATATCGTATTTTATTTTGTTCTTGTAGGATTGGTAAGAATAGCAGGTTTCGGCTCAGGAGCTCAGTTTGACAGGTTGGTGGTCGCCCGCGGGTCTTTGCGGTCGACCGAAGTTGTGCACGTTAACTCACTGTGCCTCTGGATCTCTGGCGGTAGACCGTGACGGTCGACCGTAAAAGTTTCTGCTGTTTGGGAAGTCTCTAGAGTTGATGCGGTCGACCGTGGCAGTCGACCGCGATACCTGCGCGGTCGACCGTGACGGTCGACCACCGAAGCGGTTTTGGATTGGGTTTGGTTTCGAGACCCGTTTCGTTTGGGAGTTGTATATATACCCTTAACTTGTTTTTAGGGTTAGAGCAAGAGGGTTTTAGTAGTCATTGAGAAGGGTTTTGTGGGTTTCTATTGTTGGAGCATTTGGGAGAGATCAAGAGTGATTTGTTGTGGGTTTTTGTGAGATTTGTAACCCTAGTTGTATCCCCTTGATTTCTAATAGTGAAAACTCCCCCTTTCTTGCCCCGTGGACGTAGGCATTCGCCGAACCATGTTAAAACTGGTATATCTTGTTTGTGACATTGTTTTGGTGTATTTGCTCTTCTCTCTCGGCTATTTGGTATTGGATCTCAGCATCGGGGTTTCCCTAACAAGTGGTATAAGAGCTCTGGGCAACGCTTGGGCTTGTTTGGAGGAGTAGATCAGTTGGGAGGTTCATCTAGAGCTTCGGTTGGTGTTAAATGTGGGATCATTGTGGTAAAATTTCTATCTTTTCAAGTTGGATCTATTTCTTGTTTGTTCCGCAATTGTTATTGGGTGCTTTGAGATATATGGTCGGGAAAGATAAAGGTGATGAGGGTTCTTCAAGTGTGAAGATCGTCCAAAGTTTGAGTATCCATTCTATGAAGATAGATATGGAGAAGTTCGATGGCACAAATAATTTTGGACTTTGGAGATGCGAAGTCTTAGATGCGCTAAATGCACAAAATTTGGAAGAAACGTTAGAGTTGGACGGGAAACTGGACGACATTGATGAGAATGTTTGGAAGAAAATAAATAGAACGGCGTGTGGTGTGATTAGGTCTTGTCTCACTCAAGACCTAAAATATGATGTGATGAATGAGACTTCGGCTAAGAAGATTTGGGAAGTCCTAGAGGGCAAGTATTTGACGAAGAGCGTCGAAAATCGATTGTATTTGAAGATGAGGCTTTATCGCTTCCAATTGAAGAAGGGGACATCCATTAGTGATCATATGAACCACTACACGAAGCTTCTTACGGATTTGGCGAATGTAGATGTCATGGTTGAAGATGAGGATAAGGTGTTGCTATTGTTGAGTTCCTTCCCGACGAGGAATATGAAACATTCGTCATTACTCTTATTAATGGAAAGACATCTCTTTCGTATAGTGAGGTTACCGCGGCACTTGTGAATTATCAACTTCATAAGAAGGACAATGAGACTTCCATTGAGCCGGTAGCGTAGCCATTGGTCGCAAGAGCTACGAGTCCAAACCGTGGTAGAAGGTCGTAGTCTAGAGGGGCACATCCTGCAGTTGGTAGGAATCAGTATGCCTTTTATAGAGAGGATGGACATTGGAAAGCCGAATGCCCAAAATTGCAAGTCGAGAAGAATAAGGGGAAAGTTATTCAAGCTTCAGAGTTAAATGTTGTCAAGGCTAGTGGTGACATTTCAAATTCGGATTCTTCAGGCTATTCATGCTCAGCTCTTCCGTCAGTTGGTGTTGCCGACTCCACGGAGTGGATGTTGGATTCGGTGCTACTTACCACATATGCGCTAGGAGGGATTGGTTCTTCAGCTTTCAGGAGTTGGAAAGAGAGGATGTTGTGCTCATGGGTAATGATCATAAATGCTCTATTGGTGGTATCGGTACCGTTCGGATTCGGATGAGTGACGGGATGATTCGGGAGTTGGTTGAAGTGAGGTTCGTTCCTCAATTGAAGAAGAACATCATTTCATTTAGGGCATTGGAGGTAGCAGGCTATATGGTGATCTTGGTGGATGCACGCTTGAAGGTCACATTGGGGTTCATGATTATGATGAAGGGTGTCAGGAGGAGCAACTTGTATTATTTGCTTGGGAGCACGGTGATTGATAGAGAGTTGATAGCTTCTTTGGCTAGACTGTGGTATTATTTGTTGCTGGAATATATGATTGGTTATGCTGTGCATGTTTTCGTCGAAAATTATTTTCTTTATTGTATAACTCATTACAACTTTGATCATTACAATAAGTTCAAAAAGATTGGTCTTTTTATAAGACCTTCACATAATAAAAATAAAAGATACAATTTTCTTAAAAATAAATGCAAGATCTGTTTATCGTCTCCTGCTTGCATGGTCATCTATGCCGGGATTTATCCGTGAACCACCTTTGATCAGATCCGGTTGCTGAAAATTCGACAGAGCTCCTACCTCACCAAGGAGGTATTTGCTTAAAGCGCTAAAATCGACCAAGCGAAATCAGTAGCTCTTCTCGAGATTAAGACCAAGCCTAATCTCGAGGAACGGACGAGAACGGGCTTCAGATCCTTCGAATTACTCCTTCTTTATACCGGGATTCGCCGGGATCTCGCTAGCCCTTGTTAAAATTCGTACTCCCTTACTCTCCAACTCGACAGCACCTCCTCGTCTTGATAATTAATCCGCCCCCCCTTTGAAATGAGCCACTAAGCTCGTATTTATAGGCTTCGGTTGGGGGTTTTTGGATAAGAATGAATGATTCGTCCTTATCTTCAGTTAATAACTGATTAACAACATTTGGGGATGATATCAGATCAGTTTAGATGCTCAGAAACAAACAAATCCTAAGAAAAATCATCAAAAAACGAACATGAGTCGAAACAGCGCAGGTGGGCGCGAATCGGCGGAATCCGACCTGCGTGGGCGCAGGTCGGACTGAACCGACCAGCGCGGGCGCGGGTCGGTTGAATCCGACCCGCGCGGGCACAGGTCGGATTCGTCCGACCAGTGCCACCCGCAGGTCGGTTGAATCCGACCCGCGCGGGTGCGGGTAGTTTTGCCCCTTTCGCTGATTTTTGTGTTTTTCGACTTTTTCGATTTTCTGGGACTTGTAGTTTCTCCCGTTTCGCATATTTGCTGACTTGTTGACTTGCATGCTTCGTTGCGGGACTGACCGTCGAACGCGCGTTGGTTGACATGCGCGCGCTGGTTGACGTGCGCGTGTTGATTGATGTGCGTGTGTTGACCGACGCGTACGAATTGATTGACGTACACGTGTTAACCGATATGTGTGAATTGATTGACGCGCGCGTGTTGACCGACGCGCGCGAGCTGATCGACGAGCGTGCGGTGACCAACGCGCACGAACTAATTAACGCGCACGTGTTAACCGGCGTGCACGAACTGATTGACGCGTGCGTGTTGACCGTAGACCGCGCAGGCCACTTGGTTCGCTGTTTCGCTTCATGCGCTTGTCGGCGTCAGATGATCCTCTTTGACTCGGATAATCCTCTTCGATTTGTATAATGGCGTTCATCGTCTTCTCTTTGTCTCGAGCTGTGTACGGACACCTATAGCCATTTTTAGACGCATATAGTGCATAGATTGTTGAGAAGTGCTATAACCTGTAGATTGAAGTCTTTTGAGCATATTTGGATGAGCGAGAAGACCGAGATGGAGTTTGGCACTTCTATCCATCGATCGAGGGGTCTTATTGGAAGTGTTTAGTCAGGCATTTAGGGTCCTTCCAAGGAGGCATCATTGGGAGGTAATCGGTATTATGTTTCCTATGTTAGTGATTGTACTAGACATTTATGAGTTGCAACTAAGTCCCGTTGGTATGAAGTCCTAGTAGTCCGTAACAGTTAGAGGAGGTATATTGGCAGAAAGGTTACCCATCGTACTAGTTCTAGTAGGAGTTCTTTCTTGCATTCATGTCGAGCTCATGGCAGTTGGAGACACTTCGTAGGAGAGGAGACATTGGGGCGACGAGATGAGATAGCAGATTCGGTGAACTATTCCTTTCTGGAGAAGGATCGTTGTTGGTTGTCGAGCAGTGGATTTGGTATTCGGGCTCTGACATGTTTGGGCCATCTTATGAGGTTGTCGACTGCTGCATTAAGAGTTGTTAGATCTGGTGGAGCTGTTTCAGACTTTGAGTTGCGTCGGATGTTTGGCTACACATTACTTGGTCACATCGTGAATGTGAGATTGGATCCGATTGCACGATTGGGATTCAGAGGCTCTTTTGGCTGTCAGTTGAGAGCTTCTGAGTTTGTTCGGAGCAGGTATGTCACATTGGACTCTCGGCAGGTAGAGAGTATAGATCAGATCAGTAGGATATCGCAGCAGGGTGAAGGGTGATGCTACTCCATATTAGGTAGATAATACTCCACATACTCCAGGCCATTCTGTATTGTTTGAGATTCCAGCTGAGGTGACACAGCATGAGAGTCATTTGGATTCGGATGCGGATGATGAGTTGGTAGATTCGAGTACAGCTGGTAGATGTAGCTTGGGTATAACCATTGGGTCACCTCAGGTGGAGGTGTTTGGATCGTGTCAGTTTGGGGTCATTGGTGATGCTATCAGCCGCAAATTGGGTGTTGATGTTGGTGAAAAGTTAAGAACTCTTCTTTTGGATTAGGGGCATTTGGAGGCCATTTGGGTGAACTACGTGAATGCTTGATTCCTTAGGTAAGAGGATACGTAGGCAGTCAGTTTTGATACAGCCGATTTGGTGAGTAGACACTGTTGTTTTGGGTGAGTGTTCGTACTCTCGTATGGGTCTCGATTTGTTGTGGATGGAGTCCGTTGCCATGGCGTACTGGACGCAACAAGTGAGGCATTTTGGTGTGGTCAGTGTCGGTTCGGTTTTGGAAAAATATTCGCCGAGGTGAAGGTTTGTAGGATTGGCAAGAATAGCAGGTTTGGGCTCAGGAACTCAGTTAGATAGGTTGGCGGTCGACCGCGGGTCTTTGCGGTCGACCGAAGTCGTGCACGAGACCTCATTGTGCCTCTGGATCTCTGGCGGTCGACCGTGGCTGCGAAAGTTTCTGCTGTCTTGAGAAGTCTCTGGAGTTTATGCGGTCGACCGTGGCAGTCGACTCGACCGCCGAAGCAGTTTTGGGTTGGGTTTGGTTTCCAGACCCGTTTCGTTTGGGAGTTGTATATATACCCTTAACTCGTTTTTAGGGTTAGAGCAAGAGGGTTTTAGCAGCCATTGAGAGGGGTTTTATGGTCTTCTATTGTTGGAGCATTTGGGAGAGATCAAGAGTGATTTGTTGTGGGTTTTGGTGAGATTTGTAACCCTAGTTGTATCCCCTTGATTTCTAATAATGAAAACTCCCCCTTCCTTGCCCTGTGGACGTAGGCATTCACCGAACCATGTTAAAACTGGTGTATCTTGTTTGTGGCATTGATTTGGTGTGTTTGCTCTTCTCTCTCGGCTATTTGGTATTGGATCTCGGCATCGGGGTTTCCCCAACAGTTCTTGCTTTTTGTGTAATTTTATTTGGGTATCCGTATCATTAATCTAAGCAGGGGACACTGAACAAGCTAGAGCAAGAAAAAGAAAACAGTACATCTTATGTACTCTTTTGAGGGGCATGATATGGACCATCTACCATTTGAATTGAAATTTCCATTTTCCTCACAACCACTAATTACAAGTTACAAGCTCTACTTATTTATCTTAACCACTTATAATAGTTTGTTACAAGTAACAGGCTTTGCTTCTCAAAAGCTGTATACATTTTGCATACAAAGCGCTCATTTCAGACCTTTGGAACCATTCGAGGACGCGCTAGGAAAGAGAAACGCATAAACTTCAGCAGTAGCATGAGTAGACCAAATGGTTCTTCTGAGAGACATAAGTCGATATGAAATCCGAGGCCGTAGAACTCTGCCTTTCAGAGGGTACTAGTATTTGGGTTTTACCAGAACTTATTCTCTTTCCAGCAACATTTCCGTAGAAGAGACCAGAGATTGCAGGGACAAATGCATCGCTCTGGGTACAAATATGAAGGTCAAGAGCTGTCTCCAGTTCGCCACTTTTGGCCCTCAGGAATTCGCCCTTCTTCTCTGCGGGTATTATGTCATCCTGCAAGTGTACAAATAAGCGTGCACAAACTCGTTAGAAGACCAAATAATTTAATTTAATCTTACACCTTATGTCAATTGTCTTCAGCTACAAATCCTAAATATGAGTCCCGAAATGACAAGCAGGAGTTGTCAACTGGTAATTAATTGTCTACTAGTGGGGGTTAATTGCAGATAGATCCCCTAAACTACCGCTACATTGAACTTACTATCCCTGTAATTATATTTGTTGCAGATAGATCCCCTGAGTGAAATCTTTTTTACCCTTTTCGGGGGGGGGGGGGGGGGGGTTCTTTCTACAACAATTTTTTCATTCAAAGCTGCAACAATAGAATTATGGGTTCTTAAGTTCAATTTGGTGATAATAAAGGGGGCCTATCCACGATGTCCCTTAATACCGTAATAGATCTTGAGATTCACTGGATAGACTTTGATAGTTCGGACTATCATATTACACAGATGCTATCACAAGGAAAGTACTGAGGGGAAAGGAGAAAGGTTGCTGACCTTGGTGTAAGTTTTAGGAAAGTTCTCTTTCAAAATATTGAGACTATCATGCCACCATGTCTGAGTCAAATAGACAGTGGTGTCCCCATCAAAGCCAACTCTTTTCAGAAAATCACTGACTTCATGTGCACTGTAACAGTTTTTCCTCCCATTGCTTCCACTCTCCTTGCATCCCTTTTGCTCTAAAGCATCAACCCTCAAATCAACTGCCACAAACCTGCCATCAGATTTGCGACTCAATGTTCTTAGTCTCTGGACCATTGTGTCAGCAACTCCTTGAATCTCTGGTTTCAGTTCGAGACTGCCGAACATAGCTAAGCATGAAGTTGAATCCAAGTCGTTGCTCTGCTTTTCCCTCTGCCTCAGATTTATTGAAGGAAACACGATTGCAAGCCTCAAGTAGCTCTTTGTCCTGAAAATGGGTTCAATATTCTTCGTAATGAAGTCCTCGGACACCCTGTTAGGAACTCTCACAACTGCAGGTTTTCCGGCTGTTACTTCAGCAGGGAGCTCTTTGACTATCTTGACCACACCGTCTAAGTTCTTCATGAATTTTTCAATGTCATACACATCTTCAAAATTCCTATAGTTACATAGGTTATATATCAGAACATGTAAAAGCTATAACTGCAAATCATTTATGAAATTACTGAATAAATTGACAAATAGTGATAAGCAGACAATAGAAGATCAATATAATCTGGTCCTATGAAGTATAAAAATGAATTTATTCATGCAGTATTTGTATAGGACAGTTAATATTTATTAACAATAAAGGCCGGAACTAAATATTTCATAATCCAGTATCAGATCCTCCAGCAGCTGTGAGACCAGTTACATAAACGGTAAAGTTAGACTGTTAGCAGCATTGCTGTTCAATTCTTTTGCTGTCACATCTTTATCTTGCAACCAGATAATGTTATCTTTTTAAGGATTCATGAGATTTAGAAATGATACATAAAAACAGCAAGCATTCATTTTCAGGTACATTTATTCAATCTTGTTATGTAAAAAGTAAAATATGAGGCTCCAGTCATGACACAGATATAGTAGAAGAAGAAATAGTTGATGGCAGCGAACTATAACGAACCAAAGGAAGCTTTTCATCAAAGATGGCCAATTGGAAAAATAGAGGTAGCTAAAAATTTTAAAGGCTTACCACTTTTGACCCAGTTCACTTCCTCTGATGTCAGGTACGACAAGTGTAGCCCCTAGATACCTTGTAATGACCACTGCATCTGTCATCTGATCAATTTAATGGATTGCATGTTAGCATTAAATGTGATTCAAAATAATAACAATAATTATTATGCTAATAATAAATAATAGCAATAATAATAATAATAACACCAACAATAATAACATAACAGTGCATCAAGAAAAACGAAGAAATGATAACAAACAACTAGCTATGCTTAAAAAACAAATATATTCTAGTGATTTCCTCAGAATAAAACGATAATTGTCACCGTTAGGTAGGCTTTTTCATGAAGTTGTATTGGAGAAAGATAAAGGAGCCTGTGTCCTACAGTTTTTAGATGTGAATCACAGATTTATTCTAATATCTTGAGAAGGAACTGAGGTCAATGGGAAGGGTTCTCACTACTACCGACCTGATGTAGCATGATGATGACATCAAGTCCGCTATCATGTAAATCTATAATCGGAATGGTTTCATGAATTGCGTTGGAGTTCACCAAGACTAGGGTTCAATTGATGAAATTTTGACCATCTATCTTCTTTTCGATTCAATATAAGCTCCCCTCAGATGAAATCAAATATTGACCTCATTCTAGTTCAGAACAAAACTTCTAATGAAATCATCACATATTGACCTTGCGCTGACCTCAGATGAAGCCTCCTACAATACATGCCATCAAAATTTCACAAGTATCTTATAGCTTTATACCGTTTATTGTAACAGAGGACCCCACAAGATTGTTTAGGATTTGGAATTGACATTAAAAGCTAATCAAACTGATCCGAGGTTCGAACATATTCAACTATGTATTACATCTTTCAAACTACTAGATTTGAGAAAAAACACCCTGCACAACTCCCTTGTTAAACCTCTTGCACGTATCCTTACTACACCTTTAAATTAACACATTAAGTAAACTACCTTTAAAATAACACATTAAGTAAACTATGTTAGAAAGTTATAATATGCATTAATAAAAATTAACTACAAAATATATACATTAACAAAGATATCTCTGGTGCTATACCTGGGAGAGATGGTATTCAGGACCAGTTGTCAAAGAGAAGGTGACGAAACCTTTGGATTGCTCTCCCTCTTCTAAACATTAATAAAAAAAATTGAGGAAAAAATCAGAATTAGAATCGATTCAGGCTCAGAATGCTGTATTATATACCAGTAACAATCAAATCTAATATGGGTTTGTATAAATTACTTGAAGCCGGCTTATTCCAACAGGGTTTTAGCTCTGGGCTCTTCTCCATCCAAGGTCCTTGATTTCCCTCTGGAACGGCATTATTCCCATGCGCATTATTGTCAATTGCATCCAAGTGAACAGCGTGTGTTGGAAGCCTCACCTTTACCACGAATAACATAAATCTTTTCATCAGTCTCAAACCTTGCTTAATTCCATCATGCAAGAAGCTATATCAAACAACATGAGCTTTTGAATGGAGACTTTTAAGTAAATTAAATTAAAATCAGGATATAATAAACTAGTACATTAAGCTTAATTCACTTCTTATGAAAAGTAATGTCAATTCCAGTAAGAACAATCTTTATCAGTCCTAAAGTTTTACTTAATTCCGTCCTGAGAGAAGCTAAACTAAAACCAAATTGCAACCTATTCAAACCACACTCTAATGAAATAAATGTAGAAATAAAAATTAATGTCAACTGCATTCAGATTAATCTTTTTCCACAAAGATCTCCATAATTAACAATAACAACATCGAGGAACCCCCCTACATTCAGATTAATCTTTTTTTCCACAAGGATCTCCATCGAGACTGAGAACAGATCCACATCAAATCCTCAACACGTTGACATAATTCAACATCAAAACACCAAATTTAATCACAAAACTAACACCCAAGTCCAAAATCCAATACAACGGACCTAAAAACCCAATCAAATTCAAAAACTCCAACTCAAGCTCAATTAATCAAGATCGTACCTCATACGAATCAAAGTGATCCTGCTTAATCATATTCCCAAGCATCGCGAACATTGACAGAGTGAGAAAAGCAGCAACCACTTGTCTCGGATCGAACGCCATTTCCCTTTCAATTCGAAATCAAGAAGAAGAAGAAGAAGAAGAAGAGAAGCTCCTTCGAAGTCCCTTGCGGATCTGAAAGAGGGAGAGGTTTAAGCTCAGAGCAAGATCCGAACCGTTATAAGAAGAGGAGAGGAGAGAGAAAGCGACAGCTCGGACCGAGGAACCGATGGAGCCTCGAGCTCGGCAAGTGCCGACACCTTGAGAAAACGATACGAGACCTGTAACCGATACTGTAGCTACTCTCTCCTTTTGTATTTAAATGCCCTTCTGTTTTCTTGTTTCTCTTTTCTTTTTTGCTTTTTTTTTCTTTTTTTTTGTTGAGATTTTTTTATTACTGTTTGGCGGTAAAAAAAAAAAAAGGATGAAAATGCAAGGTGAGAAGTCTCAGCGGAGGAAGCGGCGGTTGTGGGGGCTGTGGATCCGCTGTCTTGTCCTGGACAGCGACCGGCTTCTGTTGTTGATGGGTCGGTTTTTTTTTACTATTGTAACGAAACCCGAATTGATATTCCGGGTTTTAATCCATGAACATCACAGAATTAATGTAATTATTACGTAACTGAGATATATTAGTCACACTATTATGATTGTGTATATTACTTGTAGCGCAGTATATGTGGTCCTTGTGCATAAATTCCTGTTGAAACTATATGGGATCCTTTCCTTAGTAAACAAATGTGATAAAATGCATGCACTTACTAGGTTTAATCGATAATACGTTGGTATAAATTGATTACCTTATATGTTCATTATCTTCTTAATTGCTGGATCTAAAATATGAGATTCTTAGGGATATTGCTTTTTTTTTACTTAGTTATAGTTAAAAAGTCAATTCTTTTTTTCCTTTTTCCCTTTTTCTGACGAGATAATATGCCTGGTTTTCATTCTAGAAATCACGTAGAACTATAAATCACCGGGGTTAACAAGTTAGGGCGACACGTGAGCGTCATGCGTTGATGTTGCTGACACACGTCAGGAGGCACGTGAATATGAGCATGTCGATGTTGATACTTTGATGACACGTAAGTATGAGCGTGTCATTGTTAGTAACGTATTAGAAATTGCTTATGGTCGAAAAAGGATGACAGATCAGCAAGAATATGTGATCAGCAAGGGTTACACATCAGAATGAGTTGGTCAGTATCACTAGCGCACATTGGAAACCGAAGAAGGAAGTAACAGACAATAACAACCTGGCTCCCGCTAGTCAATTGTTTCTTTTCACTTGCACCCGTCAGCGCTTATGAAATAATAAAATAAATTTATTCGAGAAAAAAAAATAGAAACTCGCAATAACTGTAACCTTTGTTTACCATTAATCAAACTTGATTTGAATGCATACATAAGAAAGTTTGCTCTTAAGTTTTGCATATTATGACTTGAATACATCTTTAAAATTATGGATGGAATGAAAACATACATGTGAAGATGCCATATTGGGCATGAGCTAACCCCAAGTGAGGAATAAGGATCCTATTACAACCGTAGGGTGGTTTGCATCATAAATAGAAGAGCTAAAATTTTCGAACCTATCTCCTGGTGTGTTCTGATAGAATATGCCCATGAATGAGTTGTCAAGAAAGTTGATCGTTAGTTAGATAGAATGCTCATATTCATCTTCCCCCCCTTTCAAAAGATATTGGGTTAATAATCCAAAGAATTTGACAAAGTTAATCATACTCATTTTTTTTCCTTAAAAAAATATTCCAAATAATTCGACAAAGTTGATCAAAACTCCCAAGTTTTTCCTTCCTGAAAAAGGATTATTTAAGTTTTTGATGTTGTATGAAACTCACTCTTTAAGGCCTCTATAGGAAAATCATAAAGTAAGCGGACATTGTAGGATCCGATCATTTACCATTACCATAACACAAAGTTATAAAGAGAAATAGCATTCGTTGGTTTTGTTTATTATGAGAACTTATTTGAATCAAGAGAAATTTAGCATTCCGTTGAACTTGTTGATTGGATAACCATTCAAAGGTGTTGTTCATGATAGGAGAATTCTGGTTCAAAGGGTTTCATTAACTAATTCAATGGTTTTGCTTATTAATTAGGTCCCATGTATGATAACCTTTCCCACTCAAAATCTACTTTCTTATTTAAGAAAATTTGCATACGAAAAAGAAATTTTCAGGGTTGGAATTTCTTTTCCTTTTCTCCTTTTTCTTCAACTGAGACTTGGATGTTAAAAGCGAAAAGCAACTTGAATTGAGGTCCGCTTATACCGGGAAGTTTCGGAACTTGAGGGTCTACAACGTAAATCATGGAATTTATTTTTCTAATACCTAGTTAAGAAAATGGGTGGGATAAGGAAATTTACATGCCTTATTAATTAAAAGAAGGGCTAAATTATTAGATTAGCATTTTATCTCAACCTATCTTGCTAAGAAGGTATTTTAAACTCTCCGGCTACATTAAGGCTTTTTATTTCTTCCCCACTATAATTTTCTCATTGGTGAGAGAATTCCAACGTGAACTGATATTTTTAGTTACAAAAATTTCTTCTACCTCCCTGACGTCTCAAAATTATCGAATCTATACATAGCTATCATAATGTGGCAAAATATATGGAACTTATTGTTGGGGATGCACAATCCCCCTGATGCGATTTGGAAATAGAGATTTAGGAGAGAAGAGAGAAAAAATCAAACAATCTCAAACACACAAGATTTACGTGGTTCGCTTCTCAATGTGAGAAACTACGTCCACGGCCGCCGCAGGAGAAAAATTTACTATTTTTCGTCTCTTTACATCATGCCCTAATCAACCCTTTTATAGACTTAAGGATTTAACAAGTAAAAAAAAGAAAATAGAACAAAACATGTTAAATTCCGAATCTGGGCCAAAACCCAACTCCGGTCGACCGCAGCACCACGTGCGGTCGACCGCGACAAATCCCAATCCTGATCGAAGTCTCTGGACTTTGGGCGGTCGACCGCAGCGACATGCTCGGTCGACCGCGACGAAGGCAAAACTCTGGATAGCTCTCTGGACTTTGAGCGGTCGACCGCAGCGCCACAGGCGGTCGACCGCGATGCTCTTCCAGCCTGTGCACCCAGTCTGTGCACGTCGCCGGTCGACCGCCGTGCCATGGCCGGTCGACCGCGATATTGCCAAATCACCTCTTCGTCGTTTTGCTTGAACTTCGTCGTCGTCGATCATGTTCCTCCTGTTCCAATTTTATTCCTCCTCTCTTCTGAAGTATAGGGCATGCCTGATAGTTAGGCTTCACATATCCTAACAATCTCCCACTTGGAGACTAACTATCAAGCTCTTTCAGCTCTCTCTGCGGCGACGGTCTCCTATCATCAAGTGCTGAGGCCAACTGAAGTTGAACACAACTTCAGTTTCTCTGTGGTGACAACCTTGGTAAGCATGTCGGCTGGGTTCTTGCTTCCTTGAATCTTCACAAGTTCCAGCATGTCCTCGTCCAACGCTGATCTTATGAAGTGGTAGCGGACCTGTATGTGTTTGGTCCTTGCATGAAAAGCGGGATTATTTGCCAAATGAATTGCGCTCTGGCTATCACAATGTAAGACACTCTTCTCACTCTTCTGTCCCAGCTCCTCCAAGAAACCCTGCAACCATATCATCTCCTTGCTTGCCTCTGTCGTTGATAAAGCAACGATCTTCTGCAACTGAGAAACCCAACTAATAGCTGTAGAGCCCAAAGTGAATATATATCCTGTAGTGCTCCTTCTCTGGTCTATCTCACCAGCATAGTCTGCATCAACAAAACCCTGCAGGACTAACTTGCCTCTTCTGAAGCATAAGCAATCTTCTATAGTACCTCGCAGGTATCTCAGAATCCACTTTACTGCTTCCCAGTGCTGCTCTCCTGGATCTGACATAAATCTGCTCACTGCTCCCACTGCATGGGCAATGTCAGGTCTCGTGCATACCATGGCGTACATAAGGCTTCCGATGGCTGAAGCATAATGAACCTTAGCCATGTAATCTTTCTCTTCATCAGTCTCGGGGCACTGCTCCTTAGTCAATCTGAAATGACTAGCTAACGGTGTGCTAACGGCCTTAGCACCACTCATCCCGAATCTCTCAAGCACCTGTCGAATGTACTCAGCCTGAGATAGTCGTAGTGTGCCTAAGAGTTTGTCTCTGCTGATCTTCATTCCCAATATCTGCTTCGCTGCGCCTAGGTCCTTCATGTCAAACTCACTTGACAGCTGCTTCTTCAGCTTCTTGATCTCTCTCATATCTGACCCGGCTACAAGCATATCATCGACATATAGGAGCAGGATGATGTAACTCTTGTCAAACTCTTTGACGAAATAGCAATGATCAGCATTGCACCTGGAGTAACCGTTCCTGTGCATGAATCCATCGAACTTTTTGTACCATTGCCTTGGAGCTTGTTTTAGGCCGTACAAGCTCTTCTTCAATCTGCATACCATCTTCTCTTTTCCCTTCTGAGTAAACCCCTCTGGCTGCTGCATGTATATCTCTTCCTCTAGATCACCGTGGAGGAAAGCTGTCTTTACATCTAGCTGCTCGAGATGTAGGTCTTCAGCTGTAACAATACTCAGGACTGTTCTGATGGTAGTTAGTTTGACTACTGGAGAGAAGATCTCTGTGTAATCAACTCCTTCTCTCTGCTGAAATCCTTTAACCACCAATCTGGCCTTGTATCTCGTGGAACCATCATGTTCCTCTTTGATTCTGTACACCCACTTATTGTTCAAGGCCTTTTTCCCTGTTGGTAACTTCGCAAGTTCCCATGTCTTGTTGGTGTCTAAGGATTTTATTTCGTCTTTCATGGCGAGCTCCCACTTGCTCGCATCATCCACTCGAAGGGCATCATCATAACTTTCTGGCTCTCCACCGTCACTCAAAAGTAGGTAGTTGAGATGAGCTCTTGGCTGTAGTGATGGATACTTAGGATTGGGCTTGGGGACTCTAGCTGACCGCCTCAACTCTCTAACGGGCGAAACAGGCTCTCCATCTTCATCTGCCCCCTCTGAAGTGGTCTCATCCATCATCTCTTCTTCTTCATCAGAACTAGCTTCGGGATTGCCTCCACCTGAGGCATAATCTGACTCGAAATATGTGGGATCACTCTGCATCGAGCTAGTGGGCTAAACTACATCACGGTCTTTGTAGAGGACTGATTTGTTAAAGACCACATCCCTGCTTCTGATGATTTTCTTGTTCTGCTCATCCCAGAACTTGTAGCCAAACTCATCACCGCCATAGCCAACAAAGAAACATTTTAAGGACTTAGGATCGAGTTTGCTTCTAACATGATCACTCAGATGTACATATGAAACACATCCAAATACTCTTAGATGAGAAAGGTTTACCTGCTTTCCACTCCACACTTCTTCAGGTATTTTGTGCTCCAAAGGCACTGATGGTCCCCGGTTGATCAAGTAGGCAGCGGTATTGACTGCTTCTGCCCAGAATTACTTCGGAAAACCTGCTTGTAACCGCATACTTCTGGCTCTCTCAGTCAAGGTTCTGTTCATGCGTTCTGCTACGCCATTCTGCTGGGGTGTACCTGGCACTGTCCTCTCTAATCTAATGCCGCTGTCATAACAGAACTCCTTGAACTCTGAGTCTTCATACTCACCGCCGTTGTCAGAACGGAGCTTCTTGATCTTCAAACCGGTCTCGTTCTCAACCATAGCCTTCCATCGCTTGAAGACTTCAAACACTTCTGATTTGTGTTTCATGAAATAGACCCAAGTCTTCCTCGAGTGATCATCTATAAAGGTCACGAAATATAACCTTCCGCCGGTGGATGGAACTGATGCTGGGCCCCACACATCTGTGTGAACTAACTCAAGCTTCTCTTCTTTAGGAGTCCTGCCAACCCTCTTGAAGCTTATTCTCTTTTGTTTCCTAGGAATGCAGCTTTCACATAGGTCAATATCAGCCGATCTCAATCCTGGTAACTTCCCGTTCGATTGCATAACCTTTAGGCATTTGCTGCTCATGTGACCTAACCTCTGGTGCCACAAATTTGGGTCTTCACAGCCTTCAACCACTGCAATGGAACCTCATGCATCTATCGTCATGTAGAGAGATCCCGTCTTCGTACTACGGGCAACAACCATGGATCCCTTTGTAACTTCCATGTATCACATGCAAAGGTTGATACGTATCCCTCTTTCGCCAATTGTCCTATGGAAATCAGATTTTTCCTCAAGCTAGGAACATGTCTCACATCGTTCAGCTTCCATGTAGACCCATTGAGCTTGATTTGCACGACTCCTTTGCCAACGATATCACAAGGCTGATCATCACCAAGATAGACTTTACCTAGGTTTCCTGAAACATAGTTCTCAAATAAATCTCTATTTGAGGTAGCATGAAACGAAGCTCCTGAATCCAGCACCCACGATTCAGTCTTGCTCTCCAACGAACAGATTAGGGCATCATCTGATTCCCCTGAGGCCACGTTCGCTTCAGTCTTGTTCTCCTTGTCCTTCTTGGGTTCTCGGCACTGATTTTCATAGTGGCCAAACTTGCCACAATTCTAGCAATCGATCTCCTTCTTACCCTTGTGGTTCCTGGACTTTGACCTTCCGTTCCTCGAGTTAGGTCTTCCACGGCTATTTCCTCTGTTTCTGTTTCTGTTTCTTCCTCTGCCCTCAAGATTCAACACCGACCCTGAATTAAAAATCCCTTCCTCTTGCCTTCTGATCTCCTCAGTCATAATCATGTCCACCACCTCTGAAAACTTCAGTTTTGATTTGCCACATGATCCGCTAATCGAGATAACGGTACCCTTCCAACTGTCGGGTAATTGACCAAGTATCAAGAGGGTTTGGATTTCATCGTCAAACTGAATATTGACCGAGTTTAATTGATCCGTGATCTCGTTAAACTCGTTCAGGTGTTCCTTGAATTTCTGGCTCTCGGACATCCTCAAATTAAACAACTTTTTAATGAGATGTACCTTATTCGCCGCAGAGGGCTGCTCATACATACTGGACAACGCCGCCATGAGATCCGCCGTCGTATTCTGATTCTTGATGTTGAACGCTACTGATTTAGACAAGGTCAACCTGATCGCTCCAAGGGCCTTTCGATCCAATAGCTTCCAATCCGTATCTTTCATATCCGCCGGCTTCTCTCCCAATGGTAGGTATAAATCCTTCTGATAGAGGTAGTCCTCCATCTGCATCTTTCAGAACCCGAAGTTTGTTCCATCAAACTTCTCAATCTTGGATGTTTCCTTCTCAGATCCCATTGTCTCAGACCTCAAATCGCTCGCGCCGAACCTGGTCGCTCTGATACCACTTGTTGGGGATACACAATCCCCCTGATGCGATTTGGAAATAGAGATTTAGGAGAGAAGAGAGAAAAAATCAAACAATCTCAAACACACAAGATTTACGTGGTTCGCTTCTCAATGTGAGAAACTACGTCCACGGCCGCTGCAGGAGAAAAATTCACTATTTTTCGTCTCTTTACATCATGCCCTAATCAACCATTTTATAGACTTAAGGGTTTAACAAGTATAAAAAGGAAATAGAACAAAACAGGTTAAATTCCGAATCTGGGCCAAAACCCGACTCCGGTCGACCGCAGCACCACGTGCGGTCGACCGCGACAAATCCCAATCCTGATCGAAGTCTCTGGACTTTGGGCGGTCGACCGCAGCGACATGCTCGGTCGACAGCGACGAAGGCAAAACTCTGGATAGCTCTCTGGACTTTGAGCGGTCGACCGTAGCGCCACAGGCGGTCGACCGCGATGCTCTTCCAGCCTGTGCACCCAGTCAGTGCACGTCGCCAGTCGACCGCCGTGCCATGGCCGGTCGACCGCGATACTGCCAAATCACCTCTTCGTCGTTTTGCTTGAACTTCGTCGTCGTCGATCATGTTCCTCCTGTTCCAACTTTGTTCCTCCTCTCTTCTGAAGTATAGGGCATGCCTGATAGTTAGGCTTCACATATCCTAACACTTATGTGACTCTGACCCTTTAAAAAGCTTCATCTTTCCTATCAACGCTCTATTTATAATTTTGTATAAGTTTGAGGGTTAAGGGGGGTAGTTGAAGAGGACATTTGGGAGGAAAGGAGATAGGGAGTAAGGGGGAGAGGGCAAGAATGACGGGGACCATTGATAATAATGGGTTAGGGGAAATGAGGGAGGAGAAGAGTAGTGGATGATGGGGTGTGGATAGGAAAAATTAATATTTTTTAGAGGTCAATTTAATAAACCTCCTATAGTTTGCCACACTATAGTTGTAGAGTAAATAATTTTGAGCAGTCAGGAGGGTAGAATAAAAATTTTCAATAAAAAATAACAATTCACACCACAATTCTCATCACTGCGAGAAAAAAGGTCTTATTGATAAAGGGGGTTGAAATAAAATGACTTAGTATAGCTGGAGCATTTTAAAAAAATATCATATCGGCTAAAAGGAGTCGAAATAAAATACAAATGTGGTGATTTAGCCTTAAAAAAAAGCTAATAACCTTCTCTAAAGAGAAAGTTAAAGAACTTTTAGAAATTGTTGAATGCCGAGACTGACCGTATCAAGGCCATCCAATGTGCAGACCAAGATCGCTCTTGTCACTTGTATAGACACGTCTCCAGGCAATCCATGTGCCTGAGCAAGACAGTTCTCAACACTGGTAGAACGCCGCGTTAGAAGTACAGTGAAAAAAATAACCACAGCGCGCCTGATGAAAAAAGAAAATGAAGAACAATCACAAAAACAGGGGATTTTATAAGCAATGTATGTACGTCTTCAGAGTATAACCACTCCCCGATTCAACTAATAATTAACAAAGACTTGTAGTTAATTTCTCAAATCTGAAACTTACATCTCTATGATGTCACCTCTCTCTCTCTCTCTCTCTTCTGGATACAACTTCAATAGTTAACCGGATCACATTAAATACCACACGGTTTAGCATACAAATGGCCTGTAATAAAATGTTGGCCCCACATACCTCTGCAGTAATAAACCAATTTTAGAGTTCAACTCTGGACCAGATGTTATTTTGTTCTCCATATAAAGCGGTCTCAAAAAACAACACCATGTGTTGATAAAGGCGTGTTTGGTTGCCTCTTTTAGAGAGGAAAATGAGTTGAAAGCCTGCCAAAAATATCAGTTTTAAGTCTTGACAGGCTTTCTTGCAAAAACGCTTCTTTTTTCCCCTTATCTCTTATGCAAACAAACAGCCCCTAAAAAGGCGATCCCCTATTTGTCAATGCCATGTCAACACTATATAACACTGTTCCCCTGCTTTACGGTTACGAAACATGGATAAAACTCCCAAGGCTCCACAGAGCTATGATCATTTCCGCACGAATATGATTGATTAGGAGACTATATATATTACCTTGTTTCTTTAAAGTCATCAACCAAGCAATCATCACTTTGTCAGTTAAAGAACTGCCCTTGTTCTTTATTTACAAATTCATCCTCTTCGGTTTTGAACAAAAACTATCCATACTTGAAATTATAGTCAAAAGCCTTGAGTGACAAACTATCAAAATCGTCGTTTGGAGATTATGTGCACTGGTCAGATGTACTTAATTAGACCCTAGAACTTTAGGAAATAAGAAGATTTAAAAAAAAATTTAAGAGGAACTTCAATAGCTAGCATCGCTTTGTGCTTTATTTAAAGGTTTATTTTCTCTCTAAAATTGGAGCTATGGCCCATTTTGGCAAAAGAATGAAGAGTATGAATTAAGTTATTGTCAAGTGGTGGCAACCACCTGATTCTATTCCTCATTAAGCATCATCATACTCTGACGTGCACCGTGAATATCAATCTATATATCCATTATTTGCTGCATGGACCCATCCACAGTTTTAAGAACTTGATTCTGGCCCATCGCTTCCCTTTCCTCACTAATACGATAATTATAGTATTAGCACCTTATTTAAGCACAATTAAGATGCAGTGATAATGACATACTAAAAGCATCTCCAACAGCTTCTCCATTTCCCACTTTTGGATAATTTAGTTAGGTTTTTAGCCCAACAGATTCTCTATCTCATTCCCCAAAATAGGGATGCAGGAGAAAAAATGGGGAAGCTTCCCCAAATCTGCAGCATTCTCCAAATTTTTAGAGAAAAAAAAATTCTTCAAAATGGGGAAGGTATTGGAGTTTGTGTAAAAATTAGTTGGAGAATATGACTTTTGCTTCCCCATTTTGGAGAAAATTTTGGAGATGCTGTTGGAGATGCCCTAAAGCACATTGAAAAAGGAGGAGGGGGGGGGGGGGGGGATGCTTCCACCCCATGTCCCCCACGTTCGCTAGTCAAGTGTGGAAAACCCCCCTACTTTTTCCAAAACTTTCTTTTACCCCCTTATGCGTCATTTTATTTTAAAATTTTCCAGTATGGCCCTCTTCTCTCTCTCTCTCCCGCCTCTCTTATTTCCTCGTATATTCCTGCATCACATCCCCCTTCCTCCAATTAATTAATCGATTAAATTAAGAAAAACAGAACAAATATTTAAATTAATTATCTATGAATAAAGGGAAAATTGTGTCAATACCCTACTTTTAAGAACCCCATGACCCTTCAACTCTTTTTTATGTGTAAAAGCCCCCAAAATCCAAAAGAAATGTGATTCAGCCCTTATCCATTGCCAATTAAGCACATAGATATAAAATAAATAAATAAATAAAAATCCTAAAATGTTCTTATTTTCTCCTCTCTCTCTTCTCTTAATCTCCATGGCTCCTTCTTCCTCCTCTCTCCTAACCCTAACCTTCCTCCTCTTTCCATCTTCCTCCTTTTTCTCTCAAACACCGACATCCCCCTCCGCCACCACCGACCTTGGGTGCGCGCTCCGGCCATGTTGTCTCTTTCTTCGGCCTCGCCCTCCGCCACCACTAACCTCGAGTGCACCCTCCATCCCCGTAGTTTTCCTCTCCTGCCTCCCTTTTCGTCACTACTGACCTCGAGCACATCCTCAACAATTTTGCCTCCAATGTCTATGACAAATTCTCCTTCTTCGAGATCACTGCCAAGAAGAAGGCCATAAGGGACCCTAGATAATGTATGGATCTTGAGCTGAGTATTGTATTTGATGCCCAACAGATGTTTGATATATTATTTACAATATTGGGTGTAAAGAGATTCATATGAAAGCTTTTCAAAAAGCCAAGGATTTGACTTTTCATAACAAGCAGCAAGTTCCACAAGACTTGTAAGCTATCGGTTTTTTTTCAAAGAAATTTGTAATTTCTATTTGAATATCGTAGAAAGATAAGAATTTAAAGAAATATCATTTAAATGTGATTTTTGTTTGACAATTTTTTATGTTATGTTATTTCCAAAGTGTAATGTTAAGTCTAATGAGTTGGAAGTGAAGTCCAAGGGCTTGTATGTTAAGTTTATTGAGTTGAATAATAAGTCTAAGGGCATACATGTTAAGTTTATTGTGTTAAATAATAAGTCTAAAGATGGAATATTAAGTGTAATGGATTATATATGTTAAGTCTAATTTGTTAAATGTTAAGTATAATTTATTATATGTTAAGTCTAATGCATTGTATGTTAAGTCTAATTGGTGTGATGTTAATTCAAATTGGTCCGATGTTAAGTCTATAGAATTAGAAGTAAAATCCAATGGCTTGTACGTTAAGTTTATTGTGTTGAATAATAAGTCTAAAGGTGGAATATTAAGTGTAATGAATTATATATTAAGTCTAATTTGTTGAATGTTTAGTGTAATTTATTACATGTTAATTCTAATGCGTTGTATGTTAAGTATAATTGGCGTGATATTAATTTTAATTGGTTGAATGTCAAGTTTGTAGAGTTGAATATTTAATCTAAGCAGTTAAACATTAAGCCTAATTGGAAAATATTTTTATCTAATGAAAAGTATGTTATTTGTAATGAAAATACTATTAAGTTTAAATTGTCCCATGTTAATTCTATTGAGAGGAATGTCAAGTCTAGTCTGTTGAATGTTAATTCTAATTAGAGGAATGTCAAGTCTAATAAATTGAATGTTAAGTCTAATTAGAAGATTGTCAAGTCTAATCTGTTGAATGTTAAATCTCGTTTGTTGACTCGAATTGGTTAGTCTTGTTTAGTTTTTTTATTTGTTTAGTTTTTATTATTTGTTGTTGATTTTGTGTTTTGATTATTTTCTAAACATTTGTAGAGTTACCTCAACTTCGAACTCAAAAAATAAAGATTGTGGTCCGCCGAATGTGCTCGAGTTTAGTAGTCTAGTAAGCAATACATTAAATATCTGTTGGGCATCGAATACAATACTCAACTCAAGATCCATACTTTATCTAGGGTCCCTTATGGCCTTCTTCTTGGTAGTGACCTTGAAGAATGAGATCTTGTCATAAACATTGGAGGCAAACTTGTTGAGGATGTGCTCAAGGTCAATAGTGAGGGAGAGGGAGGCGGGAGAGGGAGACTGCGAGGATGGAGGGTGTACTCTAGGTTGGTGGTGCTGGAGGGTGAGGCCGAAGAAGGAGACAACATGGCCGGAGCATGCACCCAAGGTCGGTGGTGGCGGAGGGAGATGCTGATGTTTGAGAGAAAAAGGAGGAAGAGGGAGAAAGAGGAAAGTTAGGGTTAGGAGAGAGGAGGAGAGGAGAGGAGAGGAGAGGAGAGGAGGAAGGAAGAGCCATGGAGATTAAGATCTGGAGAGGAGAGGGGAGGAAATAAGGATATTTTGAGATTTTTTTATTCTTTTTTTATTCTTTATTTATACTTAGTTGGCAGAGAATAAGGGTTGAATCACATTGTTTTTTTTTTTTGGGATGTTAGGGGCCTTTACATATGGGGAAAAAAATTGAAGATGTTGGTCACAAGGGGTACTTAAAATTAAGGCATTGACACAACTTTCCCATGAATAAATTGTTCTGATATATTTTTGGCTATAAGTGTTGAAAACAAATTATATGCTCATCTCCTTGTTCGCGGTCAAACATATGAATCCATATATATCATGGTATTCAAAAGGTTTTTGTTACCTTATTTTCTTTTTCCTTTTTTTCTTTTCCTATTCAAAACCCACAGAAATGAATCGGCGTTAAAATTGTTGACTCTTGCGTAATGTGGGCTCATTGGGACAATCTTTGCCTGACGGAAACTATAGAGTTTTGGAGTTTGTAATTAATTGACTAAGAGTTCAGAAAAAACTATTTCTTGTTATTTTTGATGTATTGACTTGAAAAAACAATATAATTTCTACCAAACCCAAAGCGCCGCCGCCGCGGGCAGGTGAATAGGGCTGTACGGTGAGCGAAGGACGGTGAGGGAGGACGCAGATGAGGATCGGGAGGGGAAGAAATGAAGTAGAAGGGTAAAAAGTTGGTAGTTTAAAATTGTGGGGAGCGTATCCAACAACTTTGAGAATATATGAGCAAAATTGACGCGCTGCATTACTACGGTAATGAAAAAAAGAACAATTTGATCAATTGGTTTAAAAATAATTTTAATAATTAATCACTTATAAAATAATTAACTTGATGGAGTATTTTGAGTTTAAGAGAGGTTTTGGGAGTGTGCGAGTGTAAAAATAAATGAGAGAAAAACACTAGGTTTATAGGCAAAAAATCCATTCTCATTCATGATATCGCAAAATATAGTGTAAAATAGTGTAAAATACAAAAATAATAATGGTTTAAGATATAGTTTAAAAATATGCTAATTAGGTAAACATTTAGAACAAAAATATAGCAAGTTATAGCTAAAATAGTAAATTACACTGCATACCGAATGCTAAAATACAAGTTGGTTTAATATTAATTCCGTGCAAAATTATAGGTCTAAGATTGATATTGGAAGTAGGTAAGGTTGAAAAAAAGAGGGATAAAAGTTGGGCCTATAGGCCAACAATCTTTATGAAGTGGGCGTTTTTAAAAGTAAATGGGAATAAAACTTTGGGCACATAGTAGAAAATCTTTCTACAAGTTGTGATGAAGGATTATTGTGAAAAAAAATTAAGGGTTTAAGCATTTAGTTTAAAAATACACCGAATATAACCACTTAGAAACAAAATACAACAACTTACATAGTATGTGCTGTTGGGAATTTAACGCCGAAATCCCTAATGCAACAGAAACGCAGAATAGAGAAAAGTACACAAGATTTACGAGGTTCGGCAACTGTCTACGTCCTCGGGAGCCACACAGATAATTTTTTATTAATCAAACAAGAAATTACAAATCAAGAGCAGATCCCAAACTGAGATCTCTTAAATGAACACTGTAGCTACAGTGTTAATACCCACAATAAATCCCTCTTCTCTTTTCTCTCTCTCTTCTTAAATCTCCCCTCAAACACTGTTGAGAGCTGGAGATTAATCAAGAAAATCGCTGCTGCTATTTTAGGGGAACGCTGCTGCGTTAGGAGGATCCGCCGCCAGAGAAAAACGGGGAGAAAAAAGCACCAAAACCCTAGGGCGTGGGGGGGTTTTATAGGCGAATACGATGGGCTGGCGACAGCCTGTCAACAGCGCACAAGCTCGACGCGAGGGTCGGAGTGCCGAG
>BQKN01065109.1:0-12889 GCA_022839385.1 Asparagus kiusianus
CTTAACGCAGAGTTCACTTCTGCGTTCAAGTCCCAAACGCTAGGCCTAGACCTGCGTTATAAGAGTTCTTACCTCTGCGTTTCGAACCTTAAACGCAAAGGTCACCCCTGCGTTGTGATTATTTAAAACAAAGGACACACCTTTGTATTGGCGAAACATGATACTTATTCCTTAAGTTCATGAACTCTTTTAACATGGCATTGTTAAACCTCTGTATTTCCTCAGCAGAGTTTAAATCCTCGTCAGGTTAACATTACACCTCAGACGAATGTCATCCCCACAGAGCTTGAATTTAGTTTACATCATTGTAACGATAATTCCTCTGTCAAAATCAACTTATCGATTCTTATCAAGTGAACGATAAGTCCCCAAATCATTCAAATCATGATCAATTTACTAACTCGCCCCAACGGAGTAGTAAATATCCAATTTATCGGCTCTCCTTAATAGAGTGATAAAATTCTCAAAATCTTGTTCGAATCACAAGTATTGTAAATCATCACTCCGATGATGAATCACTTAGCAAGTTTCCTTTATGAGACGTTAAGTCCCCTAGATGTGTTCAAATCACATTAATATTCTTCTTGTCACGTTAACACTACACATCTGACAAAAATCCACTTATCGACTCTCCCCAATAGAGCGATAAGTCCTCAAAATTGCTCAAATCGCAATATTCTTCTTGTCACGTTAACACTACACCTCTGACAATTAACTTATCAATCCTTGTTAATAGGATGATAGGTCCTCAAAATTACTCACTTAGCAATTCTCCCCAGCGAGACGGTAATTCCCAAAATCTTGTGCAAGTAACAAGTACACAAATCCTGTCACGTTAACACTACACCTCTGATAAAAATCCACTTATCGATTCTTTCCAATAGGGCGACAAGTCCTCAAAATTGCTCCGATCGTAATATTCTCCTTGTCACGTTAACACTACACCTCTGACAAAAATCCACTTATCGACTCTTTCCAATAGGGTGATAAGTCCTCAAAATTGCTCCGATCGTAATATTCTCCTTGTCACGTTAACACTACACCTCTGACAAAAATCCACTTATCGACTCTTTCCAATAGAGCGATAAGTCCTCAAAATTGCTCCAATCGCAATATTCTTCTTGTCACGTTAACACTACACCTCTGACAAAAATCCACTTATCGACTCTTTCCAATAGAACGATAAGTCCTCAAAATTGCTCCAATCGTAATATTCTTCTTGTCACGTTAACACTACACCTCTGACAAAAATCCACTTATCGACTCTCTCCAATAGAGCGATAAGTCCTCAAAATTGCTCCAATCGCAATATTCTCCTTGTCACGTTAACACTACACCTCTGACAAAATTCACTTATCGATCCTCTTCAATAGGATGATAAGTCAACAAAGTTGCTCCGATCGTAACAAACTACCGTCCAGTTAACACCACACCTCTGACGACCAAATCCACTTATCAACTCTCTTTAATAGAGCGATAGGTCCATAAAAACCCATCAAGTTAACACCACACCTCTGACAACCAAATCAACTTATCGACTCTCTTCAATAGAGCGATAGGTCCACGAACCAGTCAAGTTAACATCGCACCTCTGACGAACAAATCAACTTATCGACTCTCTTCAATAGAGTGATAGGCCCATAAAATACTGTTAGGTTAACATCACACCTCTAACAGTCTACCCCCAATGAACTTGTTAATCTTTGCAACAAGAATACCAAGTTTTCATTATAAAGTCACCAGTGGATTAAAGATTTTCTGGAATTATCCTAGTGATAGTGAAGAAAATTTATGAATTTAACTCTAAGTGAAAATTCACGCCAAGTTAATACTATACCTCTGGCACTTCCAACTTTCTTTCGGTGTTTCAAGGCGCACAGGAAGAAACAGCATAAAAAATCCATGAATTTACGCATGGGGGATTTTATCTCGATCCCTAATTAGAGATAAGTCTACGCCTAACACGCGTTGCCGGTTGATCTTTCGCCGTGAAAAAGACACCAGGATTCATGCCTGGAGGAATTTATCTCGACCCCTAAATAGAGATAAGTCTGCATCTAATACATGCTGCCGGGTAGCCTATTCCCGTAATAATGGCAATGCCTACGTATTCAATATCGTAGCAGATTGTTATTAATAACGCCGAAATCCAGGCCTCACACGCATGGGGGACTTTATCTCGATCCCTAATTAGAGATAAGTCTACGCCTAACATGCGTCGCTGGTTAGTCTTTTACCGTAAAAAGGACAAAAGTCTATGTATTCAAAATCATAGCATCAAGTCTAAGAGAGTTCATTCTCTTAGCACAAAGTTACATGTGGAACGGACTTAGACAATCCATGTGCTAGCCCGACTCAAACGGTAATCGGTAAAGGCTTATCAAATCCGTTGATGGCTGAGGGTTTGCCAAAAATCCTATGCATGTTCGTAGGCTCGTCAGCTTAATGGATGTGAGCTGGGACTTGAAACAAATGAGCTAAAGACAAGTCCCAAAGACTTAGTCAAAAATGCACGGAAGCCATTTCCATGTCTTAAGTCGAAACGCTGAGGTCAGACCCGCGATTCAAAAATCAACCGCCGAGGTCATACCCGTATTCCAAATTCAACATGCAAGGGTGAGATCCTCGTCTCAAGTTCAAAATACAGAGTCCACCCCCACATTCTAGAAATAGGATTATGGCGCATACCTTCACACAGGTCCTGCATGGCAAATCTCGTCAACCAAGATACATTCGAAGTGAGTGCAGAGAACGACTCCTTTACGACAAAGGACCAACAGCTCCAAGATCAGAGTTGTGATCCAAAGTATTCCGAAAATTCGTCCCAGTCAACCGCGGACTTTCAAAAACTTTGGAGGGGGTTCTGTAGGCTGTCTAAAAATCACAATAGATAGCTAATCCCCATCAAACACCGATGACGGAAGTTACAATTTGGCGACTTCCAGAAGGCTACAATTTGAAGACTTTCACGTAGAAGGTTACAATCTGACGACCTTCACAACAACTAATGAAAGCTCTAATTCAACAGCCTTCACAATCAACATCGTGAGTTATAAATTAACGACTCTCATATTATCAAGAGCTAAATGTAAGGATTACAATCTGACGATCCTCACAAATGTTCGAAAAAAAGAGATTATAATTGACAATCTCTTCAACACGAAGGTCGCGTTTAACCGTTTCAAATCCTTGAAACGGTCCTCCACTTAATAGGGTAATTAACCTCCATTATGGAGCTAATTAAGGGGGGTAGTTATACCCCTTAAACCCCTATAAATAGGGAGTTTTCACAGCAAAATAGGGCTGGTGGCAAAGGGCTGGACGAAAAAAAAGAAAGAGAGAACAAGAGAGGAGAGGAAAAAGTCACATTTACGCAGTTGTGATCGGCGTGACGATCGGACCCTCATTCGTGGTCCAATCGATGTGAAATTTGGAGGGGAGCTACTACACTCATCGTTCCTAATTCTGAACGGTGGAGATTGCTTTATATCAGTTTGATTTGGAGATATGAAGGTTTTACCGAAGCTGATCGTTCCAGGAGCGCAGAGAAAAGTCACTTTCGCGCAGTTATGATCGGCATGACGATCGGACCCTCATCCGTGGTCCGATCGATGTGAAATTTGGAGAGTAGCTACTACACTTGTTACTAATTCTGAACGGTGGAGATTGTTTTCCATTGGTTAGATTTGGAGATATAAAGGTTTTACCGAAGCTGATCGTTCCAGGAGCGCAGAGAAAAGTCACTTTTGCACAGCAGTGATCGGCGTGATGATCGGACCCTCATCTGTGGTCCGATCGACGTGAAACTTGGAGGGTAGCTAGTACCTTCATCATTCCTAATTCTGAACGGTGGATCTTAGTTTCTATCGGTTGTATTTGAAGATATAGAGGTTTTACCGAACCTATAGAAGACTGGCGGAGCTTTTTTTTTAGATCGGCCAAAGAGAGAAAGAGATCAACTACTCTTTTGAAATGATTGAACTTTCTTTATTATCATCAACTTTTTTTAGAGTTCCCCTAACTCGATCAGAGTTTTAAAACTTGCTTACCAAGTTCTTTTCAACTCTTCCAAAGAGTTTCTTAACTCGGCTAGAGTTTCAAACTTGTTCAAACAAGTTCTCTTCAACGTCCTACGGGGCTAGAAGGGTTGACGAGTATTGGGATCAAAAACCACATAAGGTGAATCTCAACAGTTGAACTACACGGAGGAGGAGATCTTTTCTGAAGGTTAAAGAACTGATCAGCAATCAGTTAATCAAGCCCGAGAGGATCCCTTCACCAACAGCAAATCTATTTGGCTATCAACCGAACTTTCGGTTCTAACAACTCTGTTACAGAGTTTCAACTCGCTCTGAGTTCTGAAACTCGTTAAGAGTTCGTAATTAAACTTGCAACGCAAGTTACACTAATCGACTATTCGGTTTTTATCAACTCTTTTCAGAGTTTTCAACTCGTTCTGAGTTCTTTACACTCGTTAAGAGTTCTAAACCGAATTCATCAAACAAGACAATTGTTCTCGTGAGATAGTACGGTCAGATCGTCAACGGAGAGCGAATTCGACGCGAGCATTCGAAGGAGGCACTCCATCGCTACCAAGAAGAACCCAGTTTTAAACAAAGGGGAGAATCAAATTCATTCTCCTCTCTTTTGTAATCGGAATCCAAATTGTAATCGATTTTGAGAGAATACAAATCAAATTTTCTTTCATTGTCTTTTTATTACAAAATTTCCACAAACACATCTCCAACCTCCTCTCCTCTTTCCCTCACATTCGACCCCTCGACCTACCCCTCGTCCCCCTCGATTCCTCCTCCTTCCCTCCCGACACCAACCCCTTCATCCTCCGCTTCGAGGCCATCAGCCGCTCCGCTCACCTCCTCCCCTCCGTCCTCTCCTCTTCGTCGCCCCCTCTCTCTGCTCTCGTCGTCGACATCAGCTTGCTCTCCTCCTACGTTCCCATCGCCAAACAACTCAACGTCCCTTGCTACGTTCTCTTCATCTCCCTTGCCTCCATGCTCTCTTTCCTCGTTTACTTCCCCACCTACGTCTCCAAAAATACCGCCGGTGTAATTGGCGATGTCGTGATCCCCGGCGCGTGGACCGTGCCGAAATCCTCCATCATGTCGGCGCTCCACGACCCGAGCAGTCTCTTCAGGAAGCAGTTCATAGAAAACGGCCGCGCGCTGTTGGACGCCAACGGCGTCCTCGTCAACACTTTCGCAGCTCTTGAGCCGGATCCGCTGTCGGCTCTTAGAGCCGGCTGCGTGACGCCTGGATTCCCGCCCGTGTTCGCCGTCGGCCTGCTCGGTCCGTTGCCTTCGGTGGGTGGGGGATCGTCTGTCCCTGCTGACTGGCTCGACAGGCAGCCGGTGCAGTCGGTTGTCTACGTGGGGTTCGGGAATCAGTCGGTGCTGTCACAGCCTCAGATCAGGGAGTTGGCAAGAGGTCTTGAAATGAGCCAGTGTAGGTTTTTGTGGGTAGTGAAGACCAAGAAAGTTGATAGAGAGGAGGGAGATGTTGAGTTGGAGGAACTGTTAGGGGAGGGGTTCATAGAGAGGGTAACAGAAAGGGGCTTGGTTGTGGATGGATGGGTGGAGCAAGAGGAGGTATTGAAGCATAGAGCCATAGGTGGGTTTTTGAGCCACATTGGGTCAAACTCGGTGGTCGAGGCGGCGGTGGCCGGGGTTAGGGTGTTAGGGTGGCCTAGGGGAGTCGACCAGAGGATCATAGGGGAGGTGGTGAAGAGGAGCGGGATCGGGGTTTGGATGGAGGGGTGGAGTTGGGAGGCCGGAGAGGAGTTGGTTCGAGGAGATGAGATCGGTCGGAGAGTGAGGGAGATGATGGACGACGAGAAGCTTGATAATCACTTTTTATTACAATTTTATACCCTCATTATCTATTTTATATGAATAAATATATCACTAATAATTGTTTTTATCTTTTAATTACAGGTCAATAAAGAATAAATCCCAAAAATCCCATCTCTCAACAAAGACCCTTGAGTAAATGAAGAAATAAGAGAATTAATTTTTGAAAGTCACATGTATGCAAAGAATGAGAATGGAATGGACTTGGATGCAAGAGTTGGAATGAATTGGACTTTTATGCTAAATCACATGAATGGGGTGACTTTGCTTTGCTGCAGGGATTTTAATCATGGACCGAATTGTTCATTTTCAAATGGCAACTTCATGCAAGGAAACCGGACCAGTGGACTTGAGATGGAAAATCAAATATGGGCCGAAATCAAATGAAGGCTTGGACTTGAGATTATTTTGTGGACTTTGCTGTAGTGGGCCGAAATCAAAAGCATGTGATGAAGACCGGACTTGAGGAGTTGCTGCATTATTTCTCAAACAAGATCAAAATGGCCAGACTCATTTTGGACCGGATCTTCCTGGCTTTGCTTCAAAAATCAAATGGAGATTTTCATGTGAATTGGGCCGAAATCATTTTTTGCTGCAGACTTCAAGAACCGGACCTGAGTTTCATTTTTGAAATCAAATAACATCAATGGGCCTCTTATGATTGGGAGTTTGTTACAAATCAAAGGCTAAAAATTGATGTTTTTGGATAAGATTTCGATCCAAGGGCTCTTATTCATTGATGTTTACTATAAATAGGGGTAGAGAGTGAGGGGTTAGAGGTGTGAAAAATTTTGTAAACTCCTTTTGGAGAGGAGGGCTACTCTTAATTGAGAAGGCCTTCCAAAAATTGTAACTTTAGTTGCAATTAATAAAAATAATTTTTCCTCTTTAAATTTGTTCTTTCTCCTCTTTGTTGAATGATGAGGATGGAGATGAAGAGCAATTTGAAGGTTTGCATTTCTTTTCTCTTTTATTTCTTTTTAGTAATTTCTTTATTATTGCTTATTAGTTAGATTTAAATTCATGCTTATAGTGTAGATTTACTTTCTTGTCTTTTTATTTCTTTTTGCACTTTAATTTGTAGAGTAGATTTATTTTCTTGTAATTAATTTCTGCAATTTATTTTATAGTTTAGATTTTTATTTTCTTTGTAATTAGATTTATTTCTTGTTCATAGTTTAGATTTTTCTTTTTATTTTTGTAATTAGTTCCTTTTCTTCTTGCTTTTATTTCTTAAGATGTGAATTTAATTCTTGTAAGAATCTTAGAATTGTATGAAACTAGTCTAATTTCCTTTATATTGTATGAATTATTCTCTTTCACTTAAAATGTTCATGTTTAGGATAATCAACTAGAGAACTAATCGGTAGAAGAAGAATTTGATAATCTATGCTTTCCTTAAATGGTTTGATAGGTTATGCTTATGAATTCTAGGATTATTATCATGTTGTTGTTCTTATCATGAATAGTAATTTTGACTTAGATGATAATTTGATAGGTTACACTTTCCTTAAATGGTTTGATAATCTATGCTTAATAAATCTAGGTTGAAATATGATAAAAAAGAGAATAGTTCATATTTTGTAATTGAAATTAGTTAGTGGATTATATTCTAGATTTCTTACCTCTTTTGAATCCTCCATCTTGACTTTCTTTTATTTTCTTTTCATTCTTAGTTTTATTTCTTGATTTTATTAATTCATATTTCTTGCCTCGTGATTTCATTTATTCTTTGATTCTTCTTTCTCCTCTAAAATTCAATTTATTATCTCTTGCACATAAATCAAAATAATCACTCATCACAATCACACTTATTCTTTATTCCTAATTGTCATACACAACATAAGAACCATTTCTAATAATCTCTTAAAATCACCTTCCTCGTGGGATCGATATTTTTTATACTATAACTTGATAAATTGTGCACTTGCAATTTTGGTACATAATTATGCCGCATCAAAGCTGAAGGAGTCGGCGGCGAGGGTTGGAGAGGCGGCGAGGAAGGCGATCGCGGTGGGTGGGAGTACGTATACGGATATCCAGAAGCTCGTGGGCATGTTTACTAGCGTCGAAGTACTGAGTACTACGTGATGGTACTCTTCTTCATGTTGTCTTCAATTTGTGGTATTGGTAACGGGTCTTTCTAGTTTCGATTAATAATAAGGGAGAGAAAGAAATGGCTGTTTGCTTAAAATATTGCTGTTGTGATACCGGCCGGTGTTGGAATTAATTAAAAGTTTGAGTTCTTATGCAAATATGATTTGTCGAGGGGTATATTTGCTTAATGTTTATTCCTTATCCTCCTATGAAACGCTTCCTCTTCTGTAACGCTTTCCCTTTCTCCGCTCTTTCCTTCTCCGCTCTTTCCTCTTTTCTTCACAGCGAAAATCACTCCCGCGGTAACGTCGGCATCTTCTCCGGCCTAATCAACGACAATGAAAATTCTCAAGGGCTATTAAAAGGGGATCTCAGGCAACTATGAAGAACACAGACAGGAAGAAAAATGAGCAGCTTCTGTTCTCTCCCTTTCTTATTTTTCTCTACAATTGATTTCTAATTTTATTTTGGGGCAATCATCCATTGAGCAAGAGATCAAAGTTCGCAGTAAACTTTAGTGCCGGCTTATCTCGGGGTTCTTACCGCTAGGCGTAGTCGCATTGAATCGTCTCTGCGAAGGCGGCGACTATTGTTCTAGGGCAGTGATCACACGATTTCCCCTCTCAGGCCTGCGTTTCTAACCTTTATGAAATTACTCTTTTGATTATTTGCAGTGACATTTCTAACAATCTAGAACAATAGTCATAGCTGCTAATTAAATCTGAATTTTGTATTAATTATAGTTGCTGATATTTAAGTCCGAATAGTTTGAGGCTTCGATAAGGGAGCTAATTGACTCTCAGCGGGTGGAGAGTTTTGGACAGACCTTAGATGTATCGCGGCGGGTGGAGAGTGATACTACTCCACATTGGGTGGAGATTACTCCACATACTCCAGATCATACTATATCGTTTGGGATTCTAGCTGAGATGACACAGTTTGGGGATCAATTGGTTTTGGATACAGATGATGAGTTGGGTTTTGATTCGAGTGCAGCTGATAGATATAGTTTGGATATGGCCATTGGTTCATCTCAGGTGGAGGTGTTTGATTTGTTACACTTTGAGGCCGTTGGAGGTGCTATCAGTCGTAGAGTTGATGACATTGGAGAAGGGTTGCGAACCCTTCTATTGGATTGAGGGCCTTTGGAGGCCATTTGGATGAACTACGTGAGGCTTGATTCCTTAGGCAAGAAGATACGTAGGCAATCTTTATGATGCAACCGATTTGGTGAGCTGATACCGACATTTGGAGAGTGTTCGCATTCTCATTAGGGTTCTCGACTTGTTGTGGATTGAGTCCGTTGTCGTGAATTGTTTCACTTCATACTGGACGCAACAAGTGAGGTGTTTTGTTTTGTTGGTGTCGGCTCAGTTTTGGGAACACTTCGCCGAGGTGGAAAATTGTGGACGTGGGGGGCTACCACGTTCACAATCACGTGAACATGGCCACAAGCATGTGAACAACGCTCATAACCACGAGCGCGGAGGTTGGATTGGACCAGGTGCGGCCCACCCAAGAGCTTATAAATACACAGCTAGACCCTAGGTTTTCGAGTGTGCAAAAGAGGGTTAGTGAGCAGAGGGTGAAAAAGCGGCGTGTGGCTTCGTGCGGGGGAAAACGCAGAAAGAAAAAGGAGAAAGTCAACCGTCCTTTTAGAGTTTGAGCAGTCCTTTTGAGAGGGTTTTTGGCATCCCCTTTGTGTGAGATTTGAGAATTTTGTTTGAGGGTTTAAGTTGTGTGATTATAAACCCTATTTGTACTCACTCCCTCTAATAGTAGATCTCCCCCCTCCTTGCCCCGTGGACGTAGGCAACTTGTCGAACCACGTTAAAATTGATTGTTCGTGCTGTGATTTGTAATAGAGAGTTTAGGTTCCATTGACAAGTCAGTTCTAGAACTGATGAGAGGAAGAGCTGGTATCCCACTTTGTTGAGATATTTTGTTTTCGGTTCTTGTTTCCTTTGTGAAACATGGATTTAGTTAAGATCTACTCTCTTGTTGAGCACCAGAGGTTCTGCCGAAATTTTCGCTGCGCACAACAAGTGGTGTCAGAGCACAACAAGGATGACATGCAGAAGTACACCTATCCGTTGCTTGGCAATAGATTGCTTTTTGACAAATGAGAACACCATAACACTACCTAAGTTTGTCATCGACATTTATTAAGAGAGCGTCTGGTTAGGAGTTGTTGGAGTAACAGATATTTTTGCAAGATCGTGTTGTTCTACGTTTCTAACAGTACTGTTGGTAGCAGCTCATTTATCAGCCTCACGCTTTGCCTATCAAACTTGCAGATTTCCAAACTAAAACGATGTCGGCCTCCGGCGACCGCAAACTTCCACACATAGCCCTCCTCCCTTCGGCCGGCATGGGCCACCTCGCCCCCTTCACCCGCCTCGCGGCCACCTTCGCCGCCCACAACTGTGACGTATCCTTCATCGCCTCCCAACCGACGGTCTCCAATGCAGAGTCCGTCTGCATCTCTCGCCTCCTCGACGCATTCCCCACCAAAATCCACCTCCTCAATCTCCCCCTCGTCGAACTCAACCCCAGCCAGTTCCCCTCCACCGTCGACCCTTTCTTCCTCCGCTTCGAAGCCATTCTTCGTTCAGCTCACCTCCTCCCTCCCCTTCATGTCTCTGCCCTCATCATCGACATCTCCTTGGCTTCCGCCTTTCTTCCTGTGGCTAACGCTTTAAAGCTCCCCTGCTACGTACTCTTCACCTCCTCCGCCGCTATGTTAGCTCTCTGTGCGTACTTCCCAACTCACATTACCAAAGATAGTAGCAACGTCATCGACAAAATCGACATACCCGGCCTACGAACCGTGCCAAGTTCATCGTTGCCGCCTCCTCTTCGTGATCCAGAGCATCTATTTCGAAGCCAGTTCGTCGAGAATGGTCAGATCCTTACCAAAGCTGACGGGATCTTGGTGAATACCTTCCGAGCGTTGGAGCCGGAGGCGATGTCTGCGCTGAATGCAGGGCGCGTAGTGCCTGATCTGCCGCCGGTGTTTGCGATTGGGCCTCTTCGTCCGCTGCAATCGGAGAAAAGAACTGCGTTATCGTGGCTCGACAAACAACCGGACGAGTCTGTTAAACCTTAAGACAACCGAAAAGAGACAAAAAGAGTACGAGAACAAAGGCATACACAAAAAGATCCCAACATAAGAGTACGAGAACCGAAAAGAGACAAAAGAGACAAAAGAGTACGAGAACAAAGGCATACACAAAAAGATCCCAACATAAACTATGGTTGAACAAAAGTAGAAAAAGCAATGTGTATGTTTTAAACAGATTCAACTATATGTTTTTTAACATTCAATTGTGCACCGAGCAATAAGACCTCTAACCAGAAAAGCATGTTAACATTTAAGGTAGAAAAGATTTATAGAGAGATTTTTATTTTCTAATATTTTTTTGTTCTATGGAATAGTTTGATTTTTGTTAAATTTATATCATGGCCATCAAGACATTACAACCAAATGATCCCAGTAAAAGCGGATGACAGCTTGTTAAACTCTTAGGTACCGTTTGGCAAAGGGTTAAGTGAGGGGTTAAGGAGACTTAACCCCTTCTTAACCTGCCAAACACAACAAATCTATATAAGGGTTAAAGTGAGTTAACCCTCCATAATTTGCCAAACATAAAAAATATAGAAGGGTTAAGTTAACCCCTCTAGAGGGGTTAAAATGACTTAACCCCTCAAAATGAGGGGTTTACTAATACTCCTATTTAGATGGAATAAGAGTTAACCCTTCTAATTATAAAGAAAATAGTCAAAACCATTGTTATTCCCAAACACTAAAACTGATCATAATGGCTAAAATAAAACTTATTTAACGGGTTAATAATTTAGTCCTTCGGATTATCAAATGGGCTAAGTATATTAATCATTCTCTTTAACCCCTCTTCATTAACCCTTTGCCAAACGGGGCCTTATTAGTGGAGTCCAGCATTAAATTTTATATATTGCATTATTTATAGTAAATTTCGATTAATTATTTTGGCAACTTTTCGTGACAATGTAGAAAGCAGATGAAATTTTCCATACTGGAAATATTATTATGATATGTTAGTTTCGCCAACATGTGCATTTTTGTGTGACCAAGTTTTCCTAAAACAGCTCCGTGAGGAGAGTGAAGGACAGGGGAATGATAATAAACGGTTGGGTAGAACAAGAAGACGTACTCCATCACCGAGCGGTCGGGGGGTTCGTCAGCCACTGCGGGTGGAACTCGGTGACAGAGGCGGTGATGGCGGGGGTGAGAGTGCTGGCGTGGCCGAGGGGAGGGGATCAGAGGGTGAACGCAGAGGTGGTGAGGGGGAGCGGGATGGGGGTTTGGATCGACGAGTGGAGTTGGGAGGCGGAGGGAGGGGTAGTGGGAGGAGAAGAGATAGGGAGGAGAGTGAGGGAGATGATGGAGGATGGAGAGTTGAAGGCGAGCGCGAGGAGAGTGAAAGAGGCGGCTGTGCTGGCTGCTGCTGCTGGTGGTGGTGGTGGTGACGGGGGTTGTGGTCAGGGGTTAGAGGACTTCATTAGTAGGTTGATGATGTGAAAATCTTATTACTGGGTAATCTTGGGAATTTGGGTTTTGCCCCCAAAAATAAGTTTGGTTTGGCTTGTCACATGGCGTTTTCTTAATGCTTGCCAAAACTTGAAGTTGATCAAACATTTTGTTTGTGTGATGTATTTGTTGGGGAGTATAATCAGACCCAACCTCTTATATAAATATATTACTCTTTCTTATTTTATCCGTTGTTATACTCACACATCAATTCATTACGGTATTGATTGGATATATTATTGTTTTTATAACTTATACAATATTCCCCGAAAGGTCCTTTTTTGGGTGTGATAAAATGCAAGTATGTATATACCATCACAATATGGACAAACATCATTAACTGGTACGTATATCA